>ML795431.1:509707-528393 GCA_009831015.1 Picea engelmannii
AAATGGATTAAAGAAGAGAAAATGGACTATGTTTCAATTATGACAAAAAGTACAGTAAGGGGCATAAATGCAGTGAGAGGAAATTATTTTACACAAATTTTGAAGAGGAAGAATATCAAGAACTAGAAGTGTCACAGGATCTAGAATTGGAAGAGACTACTCCAACAATATCTTGTCATTCATTGGCTGGTATCAATACTCCTAAAACTCTCAAGATAGAAGAATATATCAAGAATAAAAAGGTAATAATATTATTTGATTTTGGCAGTACCTATAACTTCATTAATTGAAAATTAGCCAAACTTCTCAATTGCTTTATATATATAGCACCCGAGTTTCAAGTAATGATTACAGATGGAGGCACCATAAATTGTTCAAGGAAGTGCCATAGTATTAATCTCACAAGGGGGGGGGGGGTATTTATTGGTGTTAGGAAATTTAGACACTTAGGAGTTAGTTAAGATGAACTTGGTCTAATGTGTTGTTAGGTAAAAGTGTGTTTCTTTAGTATGCATTAGTATTCATTTGTAGTTAGGTAATATGACAATCACGATATGTTCTCGACATAAAGTGATCTGACAGTTCATATTCTCCTCGATCTTAATGGCTACATTGATCTGTGGCTTAACGCTCGATTGGTCCATGATCTCTATTTAAAGAGCATGGAATGTCATTTGTTTATGATTGATTGTGAGAAAATCTCTTGTAAATATCTCTGTAACATTTTATTTTGCATTAATAAATTTCTCCAAGTGGCCACGTTGGTTGGGGCAGTGGATGTTTCCCCGTATGGGTTTTACCATGTCAAAACATCGATGTGTTGATATTTGATCTGGTTGTGTGAGTGGTTAATAAAGGTGTTCATCCTCTTTTGGAATACTTGTGTTGTCGAACATGGTATCAGAGCGCATTTGATATCATCTCCTATTGTAGATCATGATCTTGAAGCCTTGCTGCTGCATCTATGGTTTCTTCCATTTTTGTACATTTCTTGATCCAGATTATTTTCGACACGAAATGAGAGTGGAGATATAACAAAAAAATATACATAGATAATGCAAGAGACACAATAATATAATAGAGATATATCAGATATATAACAAGATGCACAAATATACAGTAATACACAATTTCTATTAATGAGCGAAATGTACAAAACTGTAGAAATATAGAGTGAAAGACTCGCTAGAATGGAAGAGATGTGATAGCTACTCACATTCCCAAGAAGATGATTGTTACAATGAGACTCCAAAGGTATTTTTAACATAAAGAAAAACCAAAACCCTAACCCCAAAAGATGAAAAGCCAACAATTTTGTGGACCCCATTTTGGGTAGTTTGGTGTATCAACTTTACGGGGGCGTAACTTTGGCATACGATCTTCGTTTGGGGTGCACGATAGCTCATTGGAAAGGTAAAGATGAGGAGATTCATTTTGGTGACTCAATAAGAGCCTTAAACTATTATTGAGGTGATCTATTATGAAAAAAAGCATCGTTTAGGTCCTCAAAATCTCCCCGAAAGTTTAGGAACCAAAAAACTGCTAAAATTAGTAAGTTACCAAGAAACTGTTTTGAGCCAGTTGGAATAGGTGGGTGGCCACCGATATCCACCTAGATCAATCCTCCCTCCTTAGGAAGCAATGGTCTCCATTGCGTTGAGTTCCAGGGAAAGAGGGGAAAGCTCTTGTTGAATCTGAACCTTGGTGAGTTGCTTGCCTTGCTGGAGAAGTTGGGCTACTTGGTTTGTGGGAGGTTGTTGAAAACCTGATGAGATGACTATGTGCAGAAGGAATATTTGCGCTTTTCTTCAATATTGTTGACCTACTTCTTCTGGATAGAACTTTCTTGGACTGAGGATGCAATGGTTTCATTGTTCTTCTATTCACCTTTTGAACAGATTGTGAAGAAGATGAATTTTGTAGTATGAGATACTACCTTGCAGCACTGTTTAGGTGGGACACTAGTTGGAACTACCTCTGGTATCCTGTAGAGATGATAACCCAGAGTAACAATGACACTACGTGGTCGAGACTAAAAAATAACATGGCGCTTCCACATATATGGTTGGCCCAAAAGAACATCACAGACATCCAGCGGGGCAACATCACATAATATCTCATCCTTGAAGGGCTGGATGCAGTATGACAATTGACACTGCTGGCTGACACATAGATCTTGTCCTTGGCGAAGCCACCCGATGTTGTATGGTTGTGGGTCTAGTGTTGTCGACAATCCCAACTGTTTGACGACCTCTGCTAAGATGAGTTTCTTCTGGCTTCTGCTATAAACAATGAAATGCAATGAGGTCCCCCTCACCCACATTTGTGAATTAAAGAGGCACTCCCCCTATTCAGGATCTGCTAGTTCTTCTGGTTGAATTGTTGTGGTCGCAACAATAGTAGTGGGGTCTGTGTCGATGATATGTCTTCTCCAATTATTTTCTAAATTAGATTCCAAATCAAGGTTCGACTCATTTTATTTGATCTCATCCACCAATGATTATTTTGAGAAACATTCATCAATGTTGCGCCAGGGGATTTTATGGAAATCACACCACTTTCCAGTGTCCTTCTTTGTCTTCCCGTGACCCTTCTTTTCCTATGACTTGGACTGGTTTTCGGGAGGCTGTTTGTTAGGGTCGTCTTTATCATACTTTGGTTGTTGCAGATTTGTAGACCTGAACTCCTGTTTGTTTTGGTGCCTAAATTTTTTCTTGATTTTGACAACATATCGATAGGTAGCTACCAGTGATGAGATGTCCATGAAATCCATTTCAATTTGGATGTACCTATGTAGAGCCCTGTGGTATTTTAGAACCAGATGTCACTCAAAGTCTTTGATACCTAGCTTGGTACACATGGTATGGAAATTATTTGTGAACTCTAGAACTATTTGGCCCCTCTCTTGCCACGGTGTGGTCCA
This sequence comes from Picea engelmannii, assembly GCA_009831015.1. NCBI lineage: Eukaryota > Viridiplantae > Streptophyta > Pinopsida > Pinales > Pinaceae > Picea > Picea engelmannii. The sequence goes on from ML795431.1 coordinate 512,631, forward strand.
TCTCATGTATTGGTTGTCATAGTTACAAACAAGGTAAGATTGTTCCTTGACCGGATCCATAAAAAATACCAAGTGGGCTTGGCCCCATATATTCCAAACTCTTATGTGTAACTTTTCTCCCAATAAGTTTCCCACCAATGTTTGACATGGGGGAGAGCCATAAGGAGTGAAAAGGTGATCTTTTCCCTGTCGGAAAAAATGTGAACAAAGAAATAGCCTTCTAGCATATTTAACCATTTTCTAGGGCATCCACATATATCTGACCTTCAAATACGGGAATATCAAAATTGACTTGTACCTTCAAAAGAGAGGTTCTTACAAAGTGGACACTTGATGAAGATATTACTGTTATTATCGGCATGTGTTGAAGGATGTGGGAAAAATTCTCCATCATTTCGTCCCTCTGTCGCGTGAGAGCTTGCTCAAGTAACAGATTGATAGAATATTTTGATCCGTCGTTTTTCTTTTCTTCTACCATGGAGGGTTTCTTGGGTGTATGAGAGCGATTGTACTCAAGAGAGACAATCTCGAGACCCAAATTTCTATACTCGGACCTCATCGGGGACATGCACTGAAAAACGATCAAGAGCAGTCTGCTCTGATACCACTGATCCAAATTATTTTTGACACAAAAGGAGAACGGCGATATAACACATAAATATACAGAGATAATGCAAGAGAGCCAATAATATAACAAATATATATCAGATATATAACAAGAGGCACATATATACAGTAATACACAATTTCATTAATGAGCGAAATGTACAAAACTGTAGAAATACAAAGTGAAAGAGTCACTAGAATGGTGGCAACTTATCTCTGAGAAGAGATGTGACAACTACTCACATTCGAAAGAAGATGATTGTTACAATGAGGCTCCAAAGGAATTTTTAACATAAAGAAAATAAAAAACCCTAACCCCGGAAGACGAAAAGACAACGTTTTTTGGACCCCGTTTTAGGTAGTTTGGTGTATCAAATTCCCGGGGGCGTGACTTTGGAATACGATCTCCATTTGGGGTGAACGATATCTCCTTGGAAAGGTATCGACGAGGAGATTCATTTTGGCGGCTCAATCAAAGCCTTCAATTATCATTGAGGTGACTGATTGTGAAAAAGTGTCGTTTAGGCCCTCAAAATGGTCCCGAAAGTTTAGGAACCGAAAAACTGCTAAAAATAGTAAGTTGCCAACAAACTATTTTGAGCCAGCTGAAATAGATGGGTGGCCACTGATATCCACCTGGATCATTTCTACTGAGAGGATTGTTCCATTGTAATCAGAGTGCTCATTTCAGTTGGGATCGCTTTTCATTTCACTTGAAAAGTTTTTTGTTTTCCCAAGATACGACCATTTCAGTCAAATTCAGAGGTATACATCTTGATTACGCCCCTTTTAAATTTTTGCAGAGATAATATTTAGGTTTTATTTCGGTTTTCTGTTTTTTATTTCTGGGTTGCTACTATTTTTTATCTATGCATGCTCTCTTCCCTGCGCTTTGTGAAATCTTTACAAATAAAAAACTGAACATAAATTGTTTTCTTATCTGTATATGCTATTTGTCATGCACTCTGTGCAATCTCAGTAAATAAAAAACAGAGGGAAAATTTGGATTTTTCAGGTAAACTAACCGAGATCTTATCCTTATTGTCTTCGAGAAGCATAATTTTTTTCTTGTGTGAAAATATTTTTTTATGAGCACACTCTACAAGGCTAACAACAACAACAACAACCTCAATCCTCCTTCTAAAAAATATAATATGTTTTGCACTAGCTCACTTGGCTAAAAGTTGCGTTATTAAGTAAGAGGTCTGGAGTTCAAGTCTCTTTTTTTTGTTACTTTTGTTTTGAAAAAGTTCATGCATCCATTGTAAAGTGTATTTCACTTAAATTATAAAAGCGAATAAATATAAGTGGTTTCAATATTTTATTTTAAGTTTTTTATTTTGCATGCAACTTGTTATCACTCTAGGAGTCCTTCTCAGGTTGTAGCTTGAAGAAGCCTGGTAACTTAAAGTATGTTTTGGTTTACTGTGTATGTTGGATCAAATGGGATACATAAACGACTGGTTCACACTTAAGACACTTAGTAATATAACCAAATGAGACAATGCTTTCAAAAGTCAATAATCAGATAAGTAACTGAACTGGTGGGTGAAGAAAGTCTATATCTATCAACCATAATACATATGTGATGGGTTGAATAAAGATAACACATATTAATTATTAAATCAATGTTTATGAGTTGACCAATGAGATGACAGTCATTTGCAACTAGACAAACTTAGATAACAATAATCATTCAAAACACAGGAAAAGAGAGAAGAAGGCAATCTGACATTAACAGTGAAAGGAACTTGTGATCTGTATTATATGTAAAGGTCTAGTACAAAAACAGTATGGTCTAGTCTCCAGACTTGAACCCCCCCTTTCATTCCTTCAAAACAATAGACTTTATAGTCTTTACATCAAAGTTTAAGATCCTATTAAAATGGATCTAAAATACTAATAATAGAATAAGGTCAAAACAATTTTCAAATCATAGGATTAGATCCTAACTTAAAATAATCAAATCCTAATTATAATTTGTGATCTTCAACAATCTTCTTGGTGATGACAAGGAAACTAAAGATCTTGTTTTGACACCTAGACATATCTTCAACCAAAAATAGGAAAACTCCTTTATCTTCTTGCCTCAACATCTGTTTCAAAAATTGGAACAGAACACTAAAACAAATCCCTTTAATTATATTCTTAACTTAGAAACCATCCTTGTGCTCTTTGAAAAGACCAAACTCAGATCTATGCAAAAAGAATGCCACTCTACCCGTCTCTGCGCTTTCGGTGGCTAAGAGGCTTGGAATTATAACCTATAAGCCACCAAAAGTTCTGCTTTTGGTGGCTAAAGACAGATATGAAAGCTTGCCTAACCCACCGAAAGCTCTGTTTTGAAACTAGCTTTCAAAATTGCAAAAATGTATTTCCTCCAAGCTTACTGATCTTCAAGGCTGCTCCTTTGGGTTTCAAAAATTAGTGTTGTATCTCTTTCGATGTCGATTGCTAAGTGTATGGGTGTCGCATAACTTCTCCATCTTTTCAACTATTTTCAGTACTAACAAAGAGATATTTTCTTCCTCAGATTTTAAAAAACCCTTAGGTCATCGAGCCATGTTCAAACACACAGAAATCTCGAACCTTCATTTATGTTTGCATATAAATTTTCCCCTTTGACATTACATGCTCCATCCTCTGCAGAAGCCCTCATTCTACAAAGAGACTATATTATCTTCCTTTACAAAGGGCGTGAATGTGGGATATCACACAGACTGTATTTTACATTGTTAGGGATTCATTCCACAAGGTAGGACAAATTCTTGTTCCTGTATTACTGTGAACCACACGAGCATGCAACTAAGGGAGAAAAACCCTGCCTTATTAACCTCTGCGAGTTCATTATAAGATGATATGGGGATGAACCATGATCTCTTCAAAGGTTTACATCGTAAACTCTTTATGGTTTAAAACACATGGACATAAAACCCCTATCTCAAATATTCACCTCTTGCTCAAACAAATCAAATAGATATGATTTCAATCAAATTCCTCCAACGAGTCCACTTTGTGATAGAATTCAACACCTGTATGAATGCTCTGATAGTTAAGAACAAGCTACAATTTGTAACCTTCACACTGTATATATGCACCAATACCCTCGACTATGATCGATGAGTCATATGGAAAAAGGCTTGGTGCTACTCTGCGCTTTGCGTTGATTTGAGTTTGACTCGTGGCTAGGCATGTGGACTCGACTTGTTTGTATGGATTATGTGTTGATTTGTGGCTTTACTCATGGGCCTTCAATAATTTTGTTAAAATCTAAAAGCCATAAACCTGAGAGGGCTTAGGAATATGCATGATAACTGGGGTTCAGAGGCCTTAGGACATTCGAAGATATATATTCCTTTGTCAATAATATGAGATTTAAAATATAAAAAACAATGATATAGTTTTTATATTTTGTAATATCCATAGCATAGACTAGGATTTAAAATGACTAACGTTTAATTTGTATTTTTGTATTGCAGATCAAGAGGCATAGTATCAAAGCAGATATTAGGCAAAGGGATCAATAGAAGATTATCAAGGCTGATTGAGGAATTTGAGATTTGGCCAAGAGAACAAAGTCATAGGAGTTTATAGGCAAAATTGATCCAATCAAGATGGTCAAAGATAAATAGAAGATTTGAGGATTTTAACAAAAAAGGCAAAAGACCCAAGAATATGATAATTTAAGCACGAAAGGATGACATTCCTCAAAATTTACAAAACCATTTGAGGAGATAACATTTGGCTCCAACTAGGATGGAGACCTCCCTGCGAGGCTCCAAGAACCTAGTAGTTCCATTCGCCTTTACCATTGGGCTATGTAGTCATCTGGCCTTTACAACTGATCCCCTGCAAACCTATAGCCTGCTCTTCTTATTCAACAACCAATAACTAAAAGAATCTACTCGCTCATAGCACGAGCTTATTTTCTTATCTACTCCTACTCTAACTACTGTACTGCTTCGTAATCAAGTAAACTTGTGCTTCCAATGAAGCCATGTCAGAAACTAATTTACTGAATCTGTTCTTGATGTTAACCCGAAAAATAATGGAAGCCATATCATGCATAAATATAGTTGATAACAGAAACAATCTTTGTCTGAAAAAAATGTTTTGACATCCATGCTACTCATAGATCCCAAATAATCAGCAATAGGGTCATAAATGTCACGAAGAAATACCTCTTCATGATACTGTTTCAACTAAAAATTGAAGTGATGATGGCTGCCCTCACTGATATCGATGTTGAATATGAAATATTCTCCCTTTGTCGGAGGAAAATGCAAGCTCAACTGTTGATCTGAACCTTTCTTCTCCTCTTCACCATATCTCTGTAATTTGAATTCATCATGATGATACAATGGCCTATCACAACTGACATTGTTTGAAAGAAAATAAAATGTATGCTCTTGAGCTTCACTGCAATTTTTATCAATAGATTCATAACTAGCATCAACCACAACATGCACACTTTTCTGATCATCTCTCTCCTGGAAAGTAGGACTAAATGAAATTCTAGTAGACAACAAGCCTTCAGAAATCTAAAAATATTGTTCCTCATCATTGTATTGGTTGAATATAGGAGCATCAAGATAAGATCCTAATGACATAGATGAAGCTTCTTGTATATGAGTATCAACAATAAAATCTTGAAACATATTTGGAAAAATATCACCTTGTTCCTTATCATAATTTGAAACAAAATATTCATAAGGAGAAGAAGGATCTTCCTAATGCTCTAGCTGGAGATTATACAGTCCCTGAAAATCTTGTTCTTCATGGTTATTACCACTTTCCTTAGTCTGCAAATCTGGAAACTGAGGGCTACCCTTAATATCTGTTGTAGATTCAAATCTGTCACATGCTATTGTAAAAATATGCTCATCATTTTTTAAGTTTTCAGAGGGGACAATCTGATCTTCATGACAGCCTAAAACAATAGATGCATTTGGTAAAATTTCAAAAGCATCACTACAGTTATCATAATGTGGATCACCAATATCTCGATCATAATGAAGGGTATTCTCTACAACATCATACTCTTCATGAATGTCTAATTCTTTATTCAAAAGATTGAATTCATGACAACACTCGGGATAGACAAAGTCATCTGAAAATTTGTCTTTAAAAAACAAATTAAAATCAGCATGAAAATCTACCAAAGAGCTGACACTTGAAAGAGGAAGAGACCAATACCAATCACGAGAAATTCCCTCTAATGAAAACCCGAAGAGCCTGATCTGAACATCCTCATGCACAATTTGCAACCGATGCATGCAATCATGAAAACCCAACAAATGTTCAGCTGGTATTTCCCAATCTTCTCCTCGAAATATGGGAATACTATTTTCCCATTCATCTCTACTAGGCACTGGATTAGGGAAACCAACGATCTTTGAACAATCACAGAAATCATATCTCTTAGATATATATTGTTCATTTCATACCAGTGGAGTCACCAACAGATTTCAAAACAATGAAGTCTCCATTGAATCCGTCCTTCATGGAGTCGCCAGATAGACGATTACAACCAAAAAAATGTCCAAACTTTGTCTATCATCAAAGCTGGATCTTGTCGTCTCCCAGGGAAACTTTTATTCAACTTTCTCTCCCCGGCAACAATGCCAATTTGTTATCACTCCAAGAGTCCTTCTTAGGTTGTAGCTTGAAGAAGCCTGGTAACTTAAAGTACGTTTTGGTTTACTATGTATGTTGGATCAAATGGGATACATAAATGACTGGTTCACACTTAAGACACTTAGTAATATAACCAGATGAGACAATGCTTTCAAAAGTCAATAATCAGATAAGTAACTGAACTGGTAGGTGAAGAAAGTCTATATCTATCAACCAGAATACATATGTGATGGGTTGAATAAAGATAGCACAGATTACTTATTAAATCAATGTTTATGAGTTGACCAATGAGATGACAGTTATTTACAACTAGACAATCTTAGATAAAAATAATCATTCAAAACACAGGAAAAGAGAGAAGATGGAAATCTGACATTAACAGTGAAAGGAACTTGTGATATGTATTATATGTAAAGGTCTAGTACAAAAACAACATGGTCTAGTCTCCAGACTTGAACCCCCCCTTTCAGTCCTTCAAAACAATAGACTTTATAGTCTTTACATCAAAGTTTAAGATCCTATTAAAATGGATCTAAAATACTAATAATAGAATAAGGCCAAAACAGTTTTCAAATATTAGGATTAGATCCTAACTTAAAAGAATCAAATCCTAATTATAATATGTGATCTTCAACATTTTTGACATCTTCAACAATCTTTTGGGTGATGACAAGGCAGCTAAAGATCTTGTTCTGAAACCTAGACATATCTTCAACCAAAAATAGGAAAACTCCTTTATCTTCTTGCCTCAACATTTATTTCAAAAACTGGAACAAAACACTAAAACAGATCCCTTTAATTATATTCTTGACTTAGAAACCATCCTCGTGCTCTTTGAAAAGACCAAACTCAGATCTGTGCAAAAAGAATGCCACTCTGCCCTTCTCTACGCTTTCGATGGCTAAGAAGCTTGAAATGCTAACCTATAAGCCACCAAAAGTTCTTCTTTCGGTGGCTAAAGACAACTATGAAAGATTTCCTAAGCCACCGAAAGCTCTGTTTTGAATCAAGCTTTCAAAATTGCAAAAATGTATTTCCTCCCAGCTTACTGATCTTCAAGGTTTCTCCTTTGGGTTGCAGAAATCAATGTTGTATCTCTTTCGATGTTGATTATTGAGTGTATGGGTGTTGCATAGCTTCTCCATATTTGCAACTATCTTCAGTACTAACAGAGAGAGATTTTCTTCCTCAGATTTTAAAAAACCCTTAGGTCATCGAGCCATGTTCAAACACACAAAAATCTGGAACCTTCATTTATGTTTGCATATAACTTTTCCCCTTTGACATTACATGGACCATCCTTTGCAGAAGCCCTCATTCTACAAAGAGACCGGATTAGCTTCCTTTACAAAGGGCGTGAATGTGGGATATCACACACACTGGATTTTACATTGTTAGGGATTCATTCCACAAGGTAGGACAAATTCTTGTTCCTATATTATTGTGAACCACACGAACATGCAACCAAGGGAGAAAAACCCTGCCTTATTAACCTCTATGAGTTCATTATAAGATGATATGGGGCTGAATGCCACGATCCCTTCAAAATTTTACATTGTAAACTCTTTACTATTTAAAACAAATGGACATAAAACCCCTATCTCAAATATTTGCCTCTTGCTCAGACAAATCAAATAGATACAATTTCAATCAAATTCCTCTGATGGGGCCACTTTGTGATAGAATTCAACACCTGTATGAATGCTTCGATAGTTAAGAACAAGCTACAATTTGTAACCTTCACACTATATATATGCGCCAATACCCTCAACTATGATCGATGAGTCATATGGAAAAAGGCTCGGTGCTGCTCTACACTTTGCATTGATTTGAGTTTGACTCGTGGCTAGGCATGTGGACTCGACTTTTGTGTATGGATTATGTGTTGATTTGTGGCTTGACTCACGGGCCTTCAATAATTTTGTTAAAAGCTAAAAGCCATAAACCTGAGAGGGCTTACGCATATGCATGATAACTGGGGTTCAGAGGGCTTAGGAAACTCGAAGATATATATTCCTTTGTCAATAATATGAGATTTAAAATATAAAAAACAGTGATATATTTTTTATATTTTGTAATATCCATAGCATAGACTAGGGTTTAAAATGACTAACGTTTAATTTGTATTTTTGTATTGTAGATCAAGAGGCATAGTATCAAAGCAGATATTAGGCAAAGGGATCAATAAGAGCTTATCAAGGCTGATTGAGGAATTTGAGATTTGGCCAAGAGAACAAAGTCATAGGAGTTTCTAGGCAAAATTGATCCAATCAATATGGTCAAAGCTAAATAGAATATTTGAGGATTTTAACAAAAAAGGCGAAAGACCCAAGAATATGATAATTTAAGCATGAAAGGATGAAATTCCTCAAAATTTACAAAACCATTTGAGGAGATAACACAACTTTCATTGTAAAAGTGATCCTCGCTTATTTTATAAAAGTGGGTTACTTCATAAACAACTTATTTGTAAAAGAAAGGTTATTAGAAGGATGGGTATCACCACATGGACCAACTTCTACTTGCCACGTGGTTCTTTGGTTACCGTTTATGCCTTTTTTCAAAAGGGCATAACTTTCACATCCAAAGTCTATTTTTAGTGCCATATTTTTTTAAACAACCCGTTTTTTCGAGAGCTTTCCATTCAGGCCATCAATTTCAATGCTTAAATCCATATTCTATGCATATTTAATATGTATTCTCCCAATGATATTTTTCTTACCAGCACCAACTACTTCTCATGGAAATCACATATGGAGGATGTATTAAGAAGTAAAGGACTATACCAGATTACCTTGGGAAAAAATCAAGAACCCATTGATGATGACAAGTATGCCAAATGGGTTAATAGGAATGACGAAGCACGTGGAATAATCAGATTCTCTATCTCTCCTGATTTAAGGTTTCAGCTTTGAGTACTTGATACCCCCAATAAATCTTGGGAAAATCTTGCAGTTGTGTTTGGTAAACACAATATTATCTGAGCCTGCCAGTTGGAAAATCAATTAATGACTTTAAGTCAAAATGATTTTTCATGCATTGAAGATTACTTATCTAAGTTCAAAACACTTATACTTGTGTGTATATAATGAGAACTAGATATGAAGGAAGATCGATGCATATATGATATTCTTGCTAAGCTAGGTAATGGATATTATGTTTTTGTATCTACCTTTTATTCCACTAGAGAAGCAGTGGGGAGTGCTTATAAAGAACCCTCTCTTGAGTCCTTTTTTTATTCTCTAATTCAAGAGAAAGATAAGCTTATGAAATTTGGATTGATCAACACTGCAGGTACATCCAACAAAGCCTTAGTGGTCCAACAAAAAGATAAATCCAAGAATCCCAAGAAGCAACATCCTTGCCACAATAACAAGCAAAACAAGAGTCCCAAACCCTCCTCGCTAGCCTCTACTCCTAATAGTGACAAAGGAAAAAAATCTAAAAATAAGAAGACATACATACATTACAACTTTTGTGGGAAAGATGGTCACGTGGAGTCCAAATGTATTAAGAATATGTAATATTTGGAAGCAGTGATGAATAAGCACAATATCGATATTGATTCTTCTTATTCTAACTTTTCTTCCCATGGACATGCACTTTTTGCTTCTGATTTCTCCTTCAATGCAACTTCTACTTTTTCTTCTCATGAGTGGCTTATTTATTTCAGAGCATCATATAATATGGATAAGGATAAAGCCATATTTTATGCTCTTAATGAATGTAACACCAATAAAATATTTGTTGGTGATGATAGATCTCTTAGTGTTGTAGGGTCCAGAATAATTCAGGTAGATAATGCTCATTTCAATGATGTGTTATGTGTTACAAGTCTTTCCTACAATATTCTATCAATGTATCAAATCACTCATTTAGGTGAAGCCAAAATCGTAGAGTTTTGACCTCTCTAAGTTGTAATCAAGGATCTAAAAGATCCTAAGCATGTTCTTGCAACTAGAATTGTTGATGATATTACCAGGTTGTATAATTTTGACAACTTTGGGTCTTCATCTTTTCCATCATTTTTTGTTGCTCATGGCGATGACTTGAGCAAACTTTGGCATGAGTGGTTTGGTCATCTAAACTATCACTCATTAGAGAAACTATGTAATAAACAAATGGTGAATGGTCTTCCTCTTATTTCTTGTGCATATGGTGTTTGTGCCAGTTGTGTTCTCGAAAAACATCATTGGGACAATTTTGAAAAACTTGCCTCGTGGAATTCCTTGGCTCCTTTGCAGTTTGTTCATAGTGACTTGGGTGGTCCACTTTCTTCTCCTTCTTTTTCTGGGTGTAATTATTTCTTAACTTTCATTGATGATTTTTCCATATGCACTTGGGCTAACTTCTTAAAACTTAAGAATGAAGTGTTTGACAAGTTTTTGGCACTACTACATTGGGCCCATTTTTCGACAACTTACCGACGCATGTTTGTCACCACAACGTATCAAGTACAAAAAAGGATAAAACCTATTTTTCATCGCGTCACCTCTGTCGCAATTATGATGATCTTGATTTTGTCGCAATACAAATGAACACATCCATCATACCATCGACCAATGTGGGTTCCAAATCTAGGTTGTTCTCGTCGTCGGTCCATCGTAAGAGAGACTAACCTAGGATGAATGCCACAACTGTTCATCTCAAATACATCACATTTTCATCGCTAGGACATCGACAGATTGACTAATGTCCCTCTTAAGAGAGACTAACCGACGACGAACATGCCTCATCAGTTCATCTCAAATCCATCACATTTTTGTCTCTACTCTGTCGGAAGATCGATTAAGATAATACAAACCATCGACGAATGTGCCCCATCATTTCGTCACAAATCCATCTTGTTTTCATCTCTAGTTCGTTGGAAGAGTGACTACTCTATGAAAAACCATCAATGGATGTTCGTTAAAATATCATCATGATCCCATCGAATTATCGACAGGATACCGACGAACTGACTGTATTTCCAACGGTTACTGGGTGAGGAAGAAAACACAATGCGAGTCGAACCATCAACAAACGGGGTCGTCGATGGTCTAACGAAGGGTTATTGTTGTTATTATTATTATTATTATGATTATTATTATATTGTTCACGTAAGTCTTGACAATAAAATTGCATAGGGATTTCAGTTGGATTCCAATTCCACCTAAGTTCTGCAAAAGGTTTAGCTATACAAATGACATATATGAAAAAGAAGCCATGTGGATTCCCTGAGGATCATCCTGAGGGGAATCTATAACCATGGTTATTTCATCTGAAATTTTAACCAAAAGGATAGATTTCAAGTTCAAAATTTGATCCTTTATTAACTATCTCATGGATCAATGGGACCCAAGCTTCATTGAAATGAGAATCATCCTTTTCTCCATACATTTTACTAATCATGGAAGTGGCATATCTAAAAGGTTCCAAAAGAAGTTGAGTTGGGTAAATTCAATTATCCTAATTTTTGAATTGCCTGTTTGATATCCACATTTACCCACATCATTTTGATAATCTTCAACCTTATTGAATACCTCCACCTAGTGTCTGGTCAATGATACTTCAAGTTTTCTTTGTGTATATATAGAGAGATCAAGGTTATAGATATTGTTTTATTTTTGTAGGTTTTTATTTTGTGATTCACTAGTTTTTCATTGAATAAATATGTGTATGGTGCACTTGAAAGGGTTATAGATAACTTAGAAGAGAAAACTGATGATTGTTGGAGATAACTGCAGTCACTTATAGATGTGAAAAAGGTGACCAGACAGGGTGGAAGGGATGAGTTAACCTTTATGGTGGAAACTAAAAAAGATTTTGAAGATGATACTAATGACACGGGACATTGCCTTCTCCAGAACATGGAGAAATCAAATGAGAGTAAAATTGGACAACTTGTAAAGGTTGTAGAGAGCACAATACTGGGACATGATTTTTTTGATGATTCCCAAATGGATTTACCATGACAGATAGAAATGTAGGGTGAAAGTGATCAATATGAAAACAATGGGTTTGCATCGATGTGGAGGAAAATGTCATTATCTTTTCAGTGTTCCAAGGTGAATTCTCTGCATATTTTCTAGCTTTTAACTTCCATTAAAAGTAACAATGTCATAAACAATCATTTTAAGTTTTTTTGGTATTAAATGAGGAATGATTTGCATATTCTCCATCAATTTTTGTTTGATAGCATTAAAACCAAATTCAATTGTTCCATTGTTGTTGACATAAAATGACAGCTGCTTTTAGTGTATAAGTTGTTGGTGTCCGTCAAAACATAAAACATGTATTGATTTTAGTGTGTAAGTTGTTGTTGTCCATCAAAACTCAAAACAAGTATTGTTTTTAGTGTTGTAAGCTAATGTATCTGTATACATGATCTATCTAGAGAAAAACAATGCTTAATATGTTTAGTTTTCATAATCTTCACAATGTAGGTTGAAGAACGGTTCAAGGAGAGTAGATTCAAATCATTATCAACACTATAGGAAGCTTACTGATAAAATTATTGTAAATGTACTTGTGATTGACTACATAGTATGATAATGGTCAAATGGATTTCTTGGAATGGATCATGGGCAGGACATGCCAATTGGTTTCCAAAAGATGAAGTATTCTGCTTAGATATTCTTTTTTTCAAATGTACCAAGTTGTCCACAGTTCGTTGTACCTTCTTCATATAGTCCCATTCACTAATTTGGTCACCTGGGAGCATCAATGAAATACCAATTTTGATTTCTATTACAGTGTCGTGAACACACATTATAGGCTACCTCAAAGGTGAACTCAACCAGGTATGGGGAGTAATAGCAAGGTTCTCTATGCTAGAGTGAGATGGCTTACAATAGCTGATTTGTCTGAGTCAGTTTTAAGTTTTCTCAGTCTATAAGCTTGTGATTGAAAGATATTGATGGTTCAATAAATTAAATTAACACCAACAGACAATGTCAACTTACCCTTATGAACCTCAATATTGAATGTCTTCTCTCAAAGATAATCCTTTTTGCGTCTTTATACTATAAATATGGCATGAAATTTTCGATGAATCTACAAAATACAATAAATTCTTGTTAGAGCCCTATTAACAACATGGATTCATGCTAAAAGACATTGTAGGCCTTATGCCTTACATGGTTATTACTATCTCTATAGCCTTGCCATTCATTTTTTATTAAGTTGTAGTTACCAATATTTGGAAAAATAATGAACATTGGTTGATTAAGAAATATTACATTAAGAAATTGAGGATATGCGTGTATAGGTTTTTCATCCTTAAACTTTTGAACTTAATAAAAATACAATATACATATATACATGCACAATAGCATAAGTTTTTTGTGCCACTCATCCAATCAGCCAAACGTGTTATCTTAGGAATACTGTAAGTCCTCAAGGGATTATGAAGACACTAAATTCGATGTTGCATTAAGAGTAATGAAGGAATTGTATCCTTGGAGAACAAACCATGGTTCAAACCCTACAACTGAACATAACATTGCAACCTTTCAAAAGTATTCTATTGGAAAGTATAATCAACTCTCACTTTTCTCTCTATTGTTTTGCCTCAACGTCCTCAAGATCGTATCTATCTTATGTTTTCTTGTCTATTATTTTGTGCAAATATGCGTACACAACTCCCCTGGGATATGAAAAATCTAGGAGTAAGTGTTTATAATAAAGAACTATGTTTTATGTAGCTAAATTTTTGTTTGTTTTCAAGTACCCATAACATCATGGTATGGCACTCAAGACAAATGCATTATTTGAATAGAGTTGTGTTAGTGGCACATAGAATAATAATATGCTTTAAATATGCTATGTGAAACATTGCAAAATGGACATCATTAAAAGCATTTTTGAAACAAGTGAAACTCATAATGCATTATTGAACAAATATATAGAAACACCATTTAGTGGTAAATCACTTTTAGAACTTTAACTCACCTACAAAAAGTTGTGTATAGTATTGGTTGTCTTATGATTCCTTTGGAAGAAAAGGACACACATCAAATAAGTGAATTGAGAAAAATAATCAATTTCTCTTAATCAAGCCAATAATTGAAATTAAGAAATAAATTCCATTTCCTTTAACAAAATCAAATGATATATCAAACATGGATAGATTTCTCTTTTTTAATTATAAAAGATGTGGCAATGTTTATGGAAAACAATGGACAATAGAAACGATGGGAATCAATGTATGGACCATTCTTATATTCCTTAGTGTGGCTCTTATGCCTGGATCTATATTTAGAGAGTGGTCCTAAGATAAAGAATCTGATGGTGCTTGGTTTGTTGAGGTTTGTAAAGGTGTTTTCAAGTGTGTTGGAGGGATTATTTTTGTGCAAGGTAAGAGTAGAGGAGTGTGGGTACAAAGGGAATGAAGGAAAATGGGTAGAGGATAAATAGAGGAGTTTATATGGTGCATAGACTAGGCTATCTAGGCTTAGGGTTTATGAATGGGTAGTAAGGTGCTAATGTATCTTAGTGATAGGAATATAAGGTACATGTATAGAGGGGGATTCCCATAGGTACGTTAAGGAGAGATTCTAAGGTGGAGCTTGATGAAAAGGTGTGTTGGGTGGGATACCATATAAATAAAATCATTTATGCATGCTTATTGGTTGAAAAACAAATCAATTAGAAAAAGGGACGTCAATAGAGGTTAGTTCATAGGTTTTACAATCTTTAAATAACTTATAGGATTTATGGAAAGCATTTATATTGATTGTGTTGGCATTGGTATGAGATTCCTAATAGAATATAAAAATAGTCTAATGGAGAGATGTCATATTCATTGATATCTTTGAAGGGGCTAGTGGCAAAAGTTACTGTGCAATGTTTATTAACAACAGGTGAGGGTCATTTTGTTAGACTCGACTAAGATGATATAGAGAGGGATGGGTTGTGGTAGGTAGTTGCAATCATTCCATAAGGTTATGGGAAATGAGTTTTTTTGTTTAATATTGTTGTTATCAAGGATGATTGTGGATAATTGATTTTTAACCTAACAGTTCTGAGTAAAAAGAAGATCCAAAGATTTGGTTATAGTTTCTTTCATCATTAAGAGTAATGAAGGATCTACAGTGATAGGATTGAGGAGATGGATAAATTTGAGTTTCAGTTGAGGAGTAGGGGATGGTGGGGCATCTGCATAATCTAAGGTCAGTTGTTTAATGTACAATTATTTGGATGTGGCCTAATGTTTTAATGCACAACAATCTGCAACAAAATGTGATTATATTTTATGGAAGTGACACCATTGATTTGGGTGAGAGGAGGAAAGGCCGACTAAACTCATAATTAAAATTAAATTTGAGAATAAGTACCATATAATTAGTTTTTGAATCTGTTGAATCCGAAGTTTTTGAAGACTTCAATATTTTGTTGGATGTTTTGGTTGGGCACTTGATGAATCTATAACCACCTACTCATAATCTTGGATAAATATCTCGGAGGATAGAAACATTGTCATAATGCTTCACAAAAGGTGTTCCAAGTAGTAATGCACTTGCAATAGATTTGGAAGAAG
>ML795432.1:0-53397 GCA_009831015.1 Picea engelmannii
GCAAAAATTGCCTTATAAAAGTATATTGTAATTTCATTGTAAATCTGGACCGTTCATTATAAGGTCGCAGATCTAACGGTAAAGATTATGTTAGGGTTTTTTGCCCTAGAAGGCAACCCTCTTTTATGAGGGAAATGTATTGCGGCTAGGTATGAGGGTGAATATTGTATTCTGAGAGAGGAGACTGTGAGAGAAAGAAGAGGAAGTTACAACGGGTTTGCTGTAGGTTGTATCCCTTCATTTGCTGGAAAATAATAAAGGAAGGACCTGGCAATTTCTCTGGTGGACGTAGCCCACACTAGGTGAACCACGTAAATCTGTGTCTCTCTTGTATTGTGTGTTTTCTGTGTTTTGTTTCTGCATTTGTTTTATTTTATTGCTTCGCGGTCCTGTTTTTCTAACACCTAAGAGACTAGACTAGGTGGCAGTTCACTCTCGTAACTGTTGGTGTGTGTCCAGCTCACTTTAGAACACCACTGTGATGCATTGGTTCTCCTCCATTGCACACTCATTGAGTTATACAGAGTATATCATGTGTAAATTATTCATTATTCACAATGGTTAATGAGAATTCTTTCATTCTTTCTCTCCTTCTTCTTTCTCCAATTCTCTCTGCAAATGTGTGTATTATTGTTTAGCTAGATCTATTATGTGCAGGTTCAACACATTTATAGGAACCTAGCTACTCTGCATTTATTATTAGACCCTTAATAAAATCATAGTCAGAAACCAGTACCTGATTCCCCGAATTGATGACCTCCTTGTTCATCTCACGAGGGTCAAATACTTCAGTAAGATTGATCTAAAGTCTGGCTACCACCAGGTCCCGATAGAATAGACAGATGTATGGAAGACCACCTTAAGTCAAAGGAAAGTCTTTTTCATTGGTTGGTCAAGCCATTTGGTTTGACAAATGCTCTAGCCACTTTCATGAGGATGATAGATGATATCTTATGACCATTCACCAATACTTTTGTAGTGGTGTATCTGGATGACATCCTCATTTATAGCAAGACTTGGGTAGAACAATTGCAACATATTCAACAGGTTTTGCACACCCTACGGCAGCACCAACTCTGCGCCAACTTGGAAAAATGCTCCTTCGACATGGACAGGGTTCATTACCTCAGCACGATGTACATGTGGATCTAGCCAAAATCCAAGTCATTTGTGACTAGCTAGCCCCAACCACACTCACTGAGCTTCGAAGCTTCTTGGGCCTTTCCAATTTCTACCGCAGGTTCATGTTGGGATTCTCCCATATTGCATGGGCCCTCATCCAAGTAACCAAGGGTGGTGGTAAGGAGAAATTTGTGTGGGGTCGGTCCCAACAACAAGCGTTCAATGATTTGAAGCAACACTTGTGCTCAAACCCAATAATTTCACTACCAGACCTGCAACAACCCTTTGAGATTGAGACAAATGCTTCAGAGTATGTTGTGGGCATCGTTCTCACTTAGCACAACCACCCCGTGGCCTATCATAGTGAGACACTATTAGATGTTGTCTGTAAGTACCATATTTATGAAAAAAAAATGTACTCCATTGTTCAAGCCTGCCGCCAGTGGAGACATTACATTCTTGGGATGGAGATAGTCATCCACACTTATCATAGTAGTTCATGCAAAATGAACACCATCAGAAATGGCCCACATACTTACAACAATTCCACCTCAACATCAAGTATAAAACAGGAAGCACCAATCACGTCACTGATTACCTCAGCAGACTGCCAGTCGCGACACTCACCATGGTGCTAGACTCTTGCAACCATGAGACCTATGGATGGCCCCATCTCTATGAGACAGACCTTGACTTCGCCACCACCTACCAAATGTTGGGCGCAACCGCAATTGTCACTAATTTCCATCTTTAAGATGGGTTGTTGTGTCGTTTGGGCCATATCTGCGTTCCATCAAGGGAGTGAGCGAAGTTGATCTGAGAAGCCCACTACAGTCAGGTGGCAGGACACTCCGGCATCGAAAAGACAGTGGAAATGTTGCAGAAACATTTAATAGACGAAACTTTGACAAGAGGTCAGCAAGTATATCAGGTCCTACATTGCCTGAACGATTGCTAAACCAGCCACTAAGAAACAAGGCCTGTACACCCCTCTGCCTACTCTTGACAGGCTATGGGAATCCATCTCAGTGGACTACATGTCGGGCCTCCTGTCCACCAAGTGGGGCATTGACTGTGTTTTTGTGGTTGTGGATACTTTTCTAAGATGGTGATTTTGGCCGCCTGCAAGAAGAGCATCACAGTAGAGGCCACTGCCAAGATCTTCTTTGAATGAGCCTAGGTACATTTTGGAATCCCACAAACCATTGTCTCAAATTGAGACAGTCGATTTCTCAACACATTCTAGTCAAGCCTTTGGTCACTGCTGCCTTTGGTCACTGCTGGACACCAAGCTCACCAAATCCACAACCTTTCACCCCCAGACAAATGGCCAAACCGAGGTCGTAAATCGAATGATCGTGCATATCCTGCGCATGTATAATTCCAAGCAACCTCGCAGATGGGATGAGAGTCTCCCCTATGTTCAACATAGCTACAACCGAGTCCTGCATAGCTCAACCGACCACATCACCTTTCAGGTGGGGTTGGGATTCCAACCAATGGGTCCCATAGATGTTGCACTACTGCTTGTAGTCACCTCGACCGACTCATCTCTTGCTCCAACTGAAGTTGACAAAGCCACCTAGTTCATTGAGTGGATCCAACACATCCCCCAACAGGTTCAGGATATCCTATAGAAGTCCAATGACAAGTACAAGCAACACCGTGATCAACATCAGGTGCCACATAAGTTTCTGGTGGGCGAAAATTTTTGGTTGCACTTGCAGAAAGAGCAACTTACAGGACCCCATAGGAAGCTTCACCCACTCCGTTATGGGTCATACACCATCACCAAGGCTATGGGTGATAATTCTTTCGAGCTCAACATTCCTCCTTTCCTTGGCTTGCACCTAGTGTTCAACGTGGATATCCTTCGATCGTATTTCCCACCATTATTGGACACCTCAGAGATAATAGAACAACTGACACCAACATAGGTCAACCTTGACTGCATAAAACATGCATCCAATGATCATATTGTGGACAAATAGATCAAGGGCATTTGCCAACAAAGGATCCAACTTTATCGAGTTGTCAAAGCATGGCAGCTCCTGCACCAAGGCAAGTGGCTCACCCAAGGTAAAATTCGGTGGAAATTTCCTCATCTGATGGGGAACTCAACGCAACGGAGACCATTGCTTCTTAAGGGGGGAGGATTGATCCATATGGATTTCGGTGGCCTCCCACCTATTCCAACTAGCTCATTTTAGCAGTTTTCCAGTTTGATAGTTTTTTCCCTAGTTTTCGGGTCCCTGAATTGCGTGGTTGTTTTGAGGCCCTAAACAACATTTTTTAGGGCTCACCACAATCAAAATGACCTTTGGCAAATGGAAACAAAATGTGTAGTCCTCAGATAGACCTTTCCAATGGGCTATCGTGTTCCTAAAACATAGATTGTATGCAAAAGTCACAACCCTGAGAAG
Source organism: Picea engelmannii (assembly GCA_009831015.1). Taxonomy (NCBI): domain Eukaryota; kingdom Viridiplantae; phylum Streptophyta; class Pinopsida; order Pinales; family Pinaceae; genus Picea; species Picea engelmannii. Next base: position 3,546 of record ML795432.1, read on the forward strand.
TTGATGTACTAACTTACCCAAACGGGGCCCACATGACTTTTGGCGCTTCATCTCCTAGGGTTAGGTTTTTTGGATGTCTAGGGTTTTTGACATTCCTGTTTATTGTAAAAATGTCTTCAGAGCCTCATTGTAATCATCTTCTTGCAAATGAACATAGCTGTCACATATCTTCTTAGAGATAAGCCACCACCATTCTAGCAAGCTTGTTTCCACTGCATTTTACAGTTTCAACTTATTTCCTTATTGAATAGAAACCAGTTTTACTGTATATCTATTATTATGTGTTAAGCATGTTTTGATAATAATCTGTATTCATTTCATTCTGCAAATATATTCCGGATCAGTGGTATCAGAGAGATCTACTCCTTGTCATTTTTAATGCATGTCCCCAATGAGGTCAGGGTACAAAGAATTGGGTCTCGAGCTTGTTTCAACTTATTTCCTTATTGAATAGAAACCAATTTTACTGTATATTTGTTATTCTGTGTTAAGCATATTTTGACAATAATCTGTATTCATTTTGTTCTGCAAATATATTCTGGATCATGTGACCTATTTACAAATAAAGTTTTGGAAATGAAATGTAAATTGTTGAAAATGAAAAACTACATGAATTGCAAACAAGGAATTCAAAATGAACTTGACAAGTACTAAAATTAATTAACTTTTTCTTTAACAAACTTTACTTAGGTTTGAAAGCAACTCAAATGTAATAAACAACAAAGAAAAGCTTTGAATTAATGTTGAAATGAAACAATCCAAGAAAATGAAAGGAACCCTAAATGCATAAAGTACTAGAAATGCATGGATTTCTCTCCATATCTACAATGTCCTCTTAAAAACTTAGCAAAATAGCACTACACAATTAGTGGATTCACCAAAAAGGGTAGAACAATTTGTAAAATTTCTAAACATAAGCAGAAAAATGGAAAATTTGCAAAAACTGTATATGGTAACGTAGAAAATTAATGAAAAACTATTTGCATGTGGATTTTAAAGGAAAAACTATGTAACCTTTGCAAAAGGGGATAAACAACTATGCAGGGATTGAGATTGGGAAAAAAAAACTAGGCTTTTAGTCAAGAACGATATTTTTCAAGGAATTGTTACAATAACAAAAACTAAAAGGCTAATCCTACTCGCTACCAAAATGAATAAATCAAACACACACATAATTGGGAGTAAGATTTATGGATCTAACTCCTTAGGAGAGCCACCAATCTATTGTGAGTGATTTGGAAAACAAGTGAGCAAAAAATCATAATCTAGTTGGTTGTGTAACTAGATACACACAATAATTAAAATAAAGTAAAAATAAGACAAGAGGATCATTTGCAAACACTACACTAAAACCTAACTTGTGAATGAAAGAAAGATGCGTAAGAACTAATGGAAAATACCAATATCTAGCATTTAAACATAACAAATGATGGATAACCACAATGCATGCATTAACTCCAAATAAGGCAATATAGACTCAACATATAACACTTGGGAAGAGACATTGTTGTGGCAAGTGGGATTTGTAACACCCTGTTTTCCCCCAAGACTGTAATTATGCTAAGATTTCATTAAGTATGTTTATGAAGCATGTAACTATGTTTTGATTTAATAAAAATACCAACATCACTGACTGCGAGGGAACAACCTTGCAAAAGACTGGCCATGATACACAAATGGGAAATTGATGAAGCAGGGATATACGAAGTGGCATGGAGAAGGGAGCTGAGTTGTTTTATGAAGAAAATAGGAAGCTTGTTTAACAAGCTAACCTATGCTTGCTAAGCATAAACTCATACCCCCCAAACTACCCTATCTGAATGAGCCACATGACTGATTATGAAGGGCCAATAAAGTGGTTGAGGTAGTTAATGGCTATTGGAAGATTGGTATTTTGTAGAAGCAAGGGCCAATTAAATAATTGACATTAGGACGCCACATATTTTCCCCTTCAGAATGGGAATTGCAGACTGCAGGTTGCGTCTTGCAGGAAAGCCATGAGAATCCCAAGGAGAGCATTAGAGGAAGAGACCAAAGGTGGAAAAACACCACTAGAGACTACACACAGGGATTCAACCAGACACTCAACAAGCAGAGTGGGGTATCAAAGATAGAAGAAAAAAGGAGGATTATGCACATACCGACCAAGAGAGAGAAGGCACTATGAATAGAGGAGTTCACGAGTGTAGATTGAGAAAAGTGAGAAGTTTCCTTGGAGAAAATAGGAAACTCGTCCAAAATTAAGACTAATCACCCTGAAGCAGAGAAGACCCAAACCTAGACTTGAGCAAGAAGGACCACAAATTGGTGCTTGTTATCCCCAACTCCTAGGGATAACTAAAGAGATGATGTCCTTAGGCCCTCGAGTTGCAGACATGGAGTACTGAGATATGGTTTGACCAACAGTGTCCACTTGCATAGTCAGAGACCCACCTCACCACCACAGCTCCAGGTTCGTCACAACGATATCCACCACAATAGTTGGCCTTCAAAAGACAATGGGTCTTGTCGTATGAGGTACAAGTCATGTGTTATGGTGAGTTTCATTTCAATATTTGAGGCATTTGAGTTTGTTAGATCTATTACTACTTTTGATTATGCAACGCTTGCTTGGACATTATGCTCTTTGCCCTATTTCACTTTAGTGGTTGACATTGCGCCCTAGTAAGTGGGTCACCCTTAGAGATAGGGATGCTACTCGAAGGTCTTTGGATGAGTCACCGTGCCATTCTCGACCATACTTATCACTTTCCACACACCATCCCCTCATCTCTTCACCTTTAAGGATTTCAGGGTGTACTGACTTAAGAAGGGGTTGTCCCTCATTTCATGGAAAGAAGGGGCTGAAGGCCCAAAGGGGAGATAGTTGGAAAAAGATAAAATCCTACTTATGAACCTTCCAGATGCTCACCCAAAGAGGTCTTGAGAGCCATGAAATGCTTCTCCTAAAAAATCAAAGACTTGCAAAAGAAAATTAACAATATATAAATGTCCCCACTTGTTGAGGTGTGTACACTCATGCAATCTCCCTTTCTTTCCTTGCATATGACACTCTATGTACCTCTAGCTTCAAGTGGCCTTGTGGTACTTCCCCCCAAGCTAATCGATTCACCAATAGGGAGTACCCAAGGTTTTGAATTTCTAATTAATTAATGGCATTGAATGGGTTTTGAAAAAGGATGCATTGAAAATGAAGGTGCAACACACCCTCTTCAAAGGCACCCATTAATGAGACATGCATAGGGTCTTTGAGCATTGGTTTATTTTTATGAGGTAGTTAGGATGTACATGCTTAGATGTCTCTTTTATTGATTTGATTTACTCATCATGATGCTTTGACTTGAGGTCCTTGGAGGGCGTATCCAATTGTCTTTGCAGGACCCAACTGGTGGATAGTTTCGGAGGAACAAGCCTAGCTTGGGTTTCCATGGGGCTTGAAGCCCACAGGTTGGATGCCAAGGGCCCACATGCCGACTCATGAATACATGCCTTCGTAGGCTTAGAGGACAACTTGGAGGACCCTGCCTAGCCCTCACATGCCAAACAATTTGCTTGGAGGGGCTAAAACGTCACCTTTGAAGAGTTTACGTCATCATTGGGGCTAGGGTTTGGTGGTGATGAAGTTGCTACTTGTTGACACTTAGCATGAATTGGTGGGAGGAGGCTATAGTGCATGAGAGGGAGGCTCTAGGAGCCCCAATAACTTCAACCTTCTACTCCAACAACTTGCGCAAAGGGTCAAAACATCACCCTTAGAGAGGTGACATCATTTTAGGGTTTCTATTATGGACTTTTTAAATTTCAAGTTTCAATTAAAAATGAATTTCTTGTGTAAAGGGAAAAAATAAGGGTTGTTGTCCCCTTATTTTGTGTTTACCCTAACTTAAGTGGACAAACTATGTTTAAGACATTTTGTATAAATAGATATCACATGAATCTCATTTCATAACATAACTCTCCCCATTGTGAGAAGTACTTGGCTGAAACTTTCGCTAATTTTTGGCATTATGGTGTTTCTCTCTTGTGCAAATGTTTTATGGTGCTATATTTTGGTGAATGGATGAGGAGGAGTGATGTGCACCTATTGGATGATTATTCTCTTGATGCTCATGGTAAATTTTCTTGGTGAAACTAGGGTTTGATCTCTCTCTCTCTTGGAATTGGTAAGGAAAAATCTGCATTGTTAGTTATTTATTCCTTTTTCTTAGTTATGGTTGTTTCAAACCCTAGGAGGAGTTGGATACACCCTCTATTAAGCTTCATCTAATTTGCTAAAGTTTACAAGTTATTTTTCAAGGGTTTCTAGGAGGAATACGAGTGTGTATACCTTCTTAGATTCACCCTAAGTTTGATTGGCATACCCTAGGAAGTAAAAGGGCTTACACCTATAGGGTGTTTGTTGATCTAACTCTTTATTCTAAGAGTCCATTTACCCAATTTTAAAGGCACTAATCTGAATATTTTGCATTGGAGAAATAAATAGTTGCATTGGGAAACATGATTTTCGGTCATTTCAACTTTCTACAATCTGGGTTTTGTTCCTTGTGCTTAGAGCACCTCTTAGCCACCAGGGCATCCCCTCTAAAGGGGTATTTCTTGCTGCTGTTTTAAAATTTCATCTTCAACCATTAGGGCTGTAGAAAACCTAACATTCTCTCACTTATAACTTGCTTTTCAGCTGTCAGAATTAGCTAAGAGTTTGCCACCTTTATCTACCTAGTCTAGCGTAACTTTTGGGTGGATTCTTTGTGAGTTTTGATGGTTGAATTTATTGTTGTAACAACAAGTTTTCTACAACCATAAGGCTGAAAAATGTTTCTGCAAACACCTTTTGTTACAACCTTCTTTCATTGTTAGAGTCTAATGCTATCTTACTTGAACTAATCTAGTTGTTTCTAGTTTATCTCTTGCTCTTTCAACTAGATTCTTAGCAACTTGTTTGCAACATTTTTATCATTTTCATTGCTGATATATATTGTTACTAATTGCTGCAATTAGGGACAACAAGATTGACTTTCTTTTCCATCATATACTTGGGCTTGTATTGTTGTTTTTCTTGTGTCTCGGGCAGGTAGAATCAACATTTGCAAGGTATACTACTTCTTGGCAACCCTTGGATACCATCAATACCTTACTCAAGCCCTTCTCCACACATAGAAACTTGACCTATATGGGCATTCATTCATGCGTCGCACTTTCCATCTCATTCCCCCTTAGGGTCATCAGGATTCCTCCCTTGAGGCAACCACTTCACCTCTAACGTGACGAGAACACCTTTCTAAGGTGACAATGGGTAGGTGCTCTCTTATTTGTTTCTATTTGATGCTCGGGTTGGGATTTTACCAACCTACAAATTAGGTGATAACAATGCTTACTAGACAAAAAATGACACTGGTAAGGGGAGGTCGTTGAGGGATTGTTTAGCAGAGAAGGGAATCCCTTGTGCAGAGGAAATCCAATTGAGAAACCACCTGATAAACCTGTAGATTTCCTGAGCTCAATGGGAAGGAGGCAACTTCTGTTGTTGTCAGCGGAGGAAGGAGAGTAACCTTCCTTGATCATCAGAGTTGGAAACCAGCTGAATCATTTCCCCTTATGGTATCATGGCTTGGCATAGGGGCGATGTACTGTAGGAAGGTACTGTAAAATATGGCCTATGGTAGGGAGGAAAGGTGTCCTCTCTCAGTTGGTTGGTATTGGCAAAATCTTCTGATCAGATAAGTATATAACTTGGTTGTTTGATTATGCTTGAATGTTGCATTTATGTAACTGTCTGGATTGAATGGGAATGTGGTTATTTATAAACAATGAATTGAATCCTTGAATGAATGTTATATATCCATCATGGTTTTTATTTGGTCAGACAATTCATGGGAAGAAAACTAACCAACATAAATAGCCCATATTCCTAAGAGCCTTACCATCTTATAGGAAAGTTTGTAGTATATGGACAAAAACATCATTTAACCAGTGATGAGGGTGTCCATTGGTCAGAGAGATTTATGTGAGGAATGGAGGACCTCAAGTCCTAAGATTGTCGTGGGCTTATGTGGAAAGCTTGCAAGATATGCAAGATCTTCTTTTCTTATAAGAATTAAGAGGTCTTTGATGGTCTTAGAATTGATTTATGACCCTTAGAGATTTGGGAAAATCCACGAAGAAGTCCTTGAATGCTTAAATCCAGAGTCAGACTACTTTCTTGAAGAAAATATGAGTTAAGTTGGGGTGAACCACAACCATTGGATTGATGTGGGGAGCATATCTAGACCATTGTTTGGATGGGGTACCCATCAGAGTAATTAATGGCTGGGTTGCAACAAGACTCTGATGAGGGAGATCCAAAGTCGATGAGAACGATTGATTCGTCAAAGTAAGGCTAAGGTGGACACTAAACCATTGGATCCAATCAATAGCCCATCAACGTAAGGATAGTCAGGGATATGAGAAGTAGGTTAGAATAGGGAGTCCAATGACAAAGGCCTGAAGACTGTAGATATCACAATGGGTGTCATGGAATCACAACCGTCAGATATTGCGAGAACCTCCCCAAGAGGGAAATCCTGCCACTTTAACTAGTGATTAGTTGGAACCTCTAAGAGACATTACATCTGCTAGATCAAATGAACAAGGACCGTTCAATTTTTGGGAGTACATGTGTTTGTAGTGGCTGACTTGGGGTAGTCATTAGATCTGGAATAGATATACTCTGATGATGAGGAGTTATGAGAAAGGAAGTAGATCGTTTATTTGGAAATGGAGAGACTTGATCTCAATCATGAATCAAAGTGGACCCAATGGGAATAATAAGACCGAGACTTGATAGGAGTGTAACTAATGATTGTGTAAGAGGCTTCGATGAGATCACAATCGTTAAACGAGGATATCAGAGAGTCATTGTATCCTTAAGGAATCCGTCGGAACAATGCCATTGGAGAGGTTGGCGACTTTGGTGAGTAAGTACTTTGATGGGACCAAGTCCAAATTAGCTACATGACATATAGCTGAGGTCGAGAAGGAACGTTGATCATCTGATTAAAGCGTTAGAATTCTTGGGTACCTCAACTAACCCCGAATAATACTTTAACCATGAATTTCGTAAGAAGTAACATAAATCATGTTCTGATAAGAGAAGTCCTCACTTAGACACCGATGTTTCCAACTACTCACCCAAGAGCAAATAAGGAAGAAATCGTGACACCCCGCCAGCCTAAATGAGGGATAGGGGGTTGGGTGTGTCACAGGCTCCAAAGCTTCTACTTAGGAGAGTCAATTTGTCTCCTTGTATGCTTGAGCCCCAAATCTTGGTAGATGGAAGTGGCAAGTTCCTTATGTGAATGGACAATGATATGAAATTGCTAGAAGGAAAGACACTCTCAATGGTGATTAATAGTTGTCCAATGGAATTTTGGCACCATAACCTTGCTCTTTAGTTATTTCTTATGAAATTAAACCCCATGGCCTCTATTTATAGGTGAATAATGAAAGTCCCCTTTGGATGTAGTTTCCATGTACAATCTCTCCATGTATTAATAAAAATCCATAAGTTTAGTGGACATTATGGAAGACTAAATCAATGGTATTAATGAATACAAGGCTTTGAGTAGGTTCAAAAGTAACCACTATGCCACCTAAACAAGAGCGATCACATTTATGAGCTGCTAATGAGTCATTTTACTTTTAATAAGGGTCATGAAGAAATTAAGGGATTTCCTACATGGTGCACATAAAACAATGAGGAAAATTTATGCACCTCAAGAATTTGTCAACTAATTATTTGACTTGACTAAGCTAGGTACCATAAGATCATATGATGATCAAGTGTGGTGCATACTGTGGATTATGATTGCAATAGTGATGTATTTAGAGAAATCTACTCAAAATGCGTAGGTGAGCAAAATTATGTTAATAACATACACTCTCTGTGGAAATGCATTTTACCGCTTTGAGTGTCTCTTTACTTGTAATAGGATTTGAAAAAGCCCATAAAGGGAAAAATGCATCCCTATCTCAACTGTTTCATTGTTGCAACCCGCCAAGTAATGTGCTTTGTATCCCCATACATTCTTCAACCTTTGGTGAATCCTAGCAAAGACCAAAGGGAAAAACACAACACTTTCTTCTTCGATTTGCTTCCTTAGCTATCCAATTAATGAATTCTTGAATCCCATACATTTTTTAGCTCATGGTAGGGTTTAGAAATGCCTCAAAGGGGAAAATTCATCCCTCTCTCCTCTTTTCCACTGTTGCACCTCCACTACTGCTATGTTTTACCTATTCATGCATTTTTAAACCCTTGGTGTGGTCCATTGGAGCCTCTATGAGAAAAATGCATCATTTTATGCTCTTAGCCAATATTTCAACTCCCTTATCCATGTGTTTTTCCTCTTAGCATTTTTAACTCTCATCAAAGTATAAAAAAACTTCTATGATCAAAACATATTACATAGCATATTGCTTCACCACTTACAATTTTCTCATTGATGCATTTTAGCCTTAGGAGGAAAAATGCATCACTCAGTACTTTTGTTTGTTGTTGCATCCCTCCAAGTGCATTTTGTCTTTCCAACACATTTTCAACTATTGTTGAGTTATACATCACACATGACACTAAGAAAGATAATGCTACATCTATTTTTTTTTTGAAGTAAAATGTTATGACTAGAGGACAAAATAAACAATTCATTTCACAAGAAGTAATCATCATCAACTAGATTCATCTTGGGATCCATAACACTTGCTTTCTCCATTAGAGGCTTCTTGGATGAAAACTAGTTTATCTCACTTTATGTTAATCATGACTAATCCATAAATAGATGGGATTTCAAGCTATGAGTTCAATCATATGCTCGAGTCTTCGATGCCTTTGTTCTATTTTGGAACATTCAACTACAATGATGATGCAAATTTAGTTATTAGCACTCCACTTCATCTCTTTTGACTTAAAGATGATCTAGTATGTTAGAGATAAAACTTACACAAACTTATTTACTTCACTTGGATCACGTGGCTTCCTAGGGATGATCCATTGATTCATACATTGATTAAGAGTGCCTAGGAGTCATGCTTTGTCCAAGTGTAATTTTGAAATACCTTTTATCATTTTGCATGTGACCTAGGGTCTATGAATTCAATACACTATGCTCAAAATATTCTTAGACAAATTTCAACTTCTTAGATGTGTAATCATCATCATAAATCATTTATAATTATTAAACAAGTTAGTTAATGGATTGGATCCTCTATTTAACCTATGAATGTTTCATTCCTTTCGTGAACCATTTGGATACAAACAAATAAATGGATAATGTAATAAAAAATGATACCTTGCTGGCTGTGAATGCAATGTAGACTATTAAGAATGTATATGAATCACTCTAGAGAGTTTGTGCTTGATGGAATATCCAACAATACTGAGAGAGGGGGGGGGGGGTGAATCAGTATTGTGTAGTTTTTATTTTTAACTTCATCCATATTAAGAACACATATTAATTATTCAATTAAGAAATATATGATGAACAACAAACCCTTATGAACACAAGTTTTTATCGTGGAACCCAACAAGGAAAACCACCAACACTTTTCTATTAATTGCAAAATTCCTTTTCTTACAAGTTACATAGAAGGAAGACATTCTTCCTTTTCGATCAACACCAACTGATCATGATGTACCCACACCCTTGTACACCAACACCAACTGGTAGGAGGCTACGACACCCTGTTTAGTCAGCTACAACCGACAAGGAAGCACCAACTCCCTCTTTTCACCAGCACCAACTGGTAGGCAGCTTCGATCCCATGTTTAGTCAGCTACCACTCACAAGGAAGCACCTACTCCCCTGCAGGCTCCTACCTGCCCTTGCATCACCCAACCACCCTTATTTTATAATGTAATACAATCTCTTTTGTACTTCACTAAATTTGACTCATACAGTCATTGCTGTAATTTGTACTTGTCTGCTGCAACCTTTGCTTGTATGGTCTTTTGTATCAAGTACTGGATTGCATAACTGCTGCTTTGTCTTCTTTTGTTCTTGATATTCAATAAGATATTGACAGGCACCTTAGAACAAACAGTTCTTCATCTTGGACTCTGCTCATGTTTTTGATCTTCTAATTTGAACCACAGAGACCCACTCTTCTCACCACTTTTTCTCGTTTATATAATCTTCAAACTTGTGTGAGATATAAAACATTGTGTCCCTTTATTGAACCATTGTACCTTTTCATTTAAAATGATAATCTAATATCATTTTCTTTTTTATTCTTTATTCATGTTTTCATGATTTAACTCTCTTTTAATCATGACTGTGTATCGGTTCATTTTTGTCATGAGTTGATCACAGACATGGATCGATTCATTAGATCGTACTCATGTTTCTGCTGCGTTCTCGATTCACCAGCAGACCATATTCGATCATTTATCGATTCTCTATATTGTTCTGGTGTAACTTTCATATGACCAATGGCGGTAACCTCATGTTAGGCGAGACAGACACTTGAGCATTTATTGATTCAATGGTCACGATTCAATCTCCTGAAATGGACGATTGTTAGAACTTTGGGTCTTTGTGCCTTCCAACATTTCAAATCTCCCAAATATGATATCGCCAAACAGATCAGATGGTTCACCTTTATATTTCGGAGCTAGATCAATGGTCATATACGATCCTTACATTACTCCTTCATTGCTTAATCCAATGGTCAGGACTTAATCAATCAATGAGATGGAAGGCCACCCTTTACTCTGGGTCTTCAGACTATTATGCTTACGCTATCCTTCCACTGTATTTTGATGAACAATTGAGAACACTCCCAAAATGATCTTTCATATCAGGCGACTTATGTCCGCTTTGAGACTTCGGTATTCGGGACTTCGGAGGTTTCAAATAAATGTTGCTCCATTTTCCTCAGGAGTGATCACATGCTGTGTAAGTCATCAACGATGGACACCGCTTGCTGTCGGTTAATGTTTCTGCTTACACTATCCTTCCACTGAAGTAGATCGACGGTCGAGAATGCTCCCAAAGTGATCTTTCAGATTGGACGTCTCGTGTCCACTTTGAGACTATGACATTCGAGACTTCGGGACTTTGGGTGATTGCTAGTGGTAAATCTCTCAAAGAAAAACTCCTGGAGTTACGTAAGTTGATTACGTCACTTGTTTATGTGTCATGAGCTGAGTAGCTACCACATGTCCCTCTGATTCATGATTTACACATACCTGAAATGTCGATTCATCTTGACACTTGTCATTCTCTAACTGTGCCACGTGTTCTTGCTGACGTAGACTGCTGACGTGGTTTGTTAACGTAGATCTCCTTATGTGACATATGTTCTTCTCCTGGATCTAACGGTTGACCTAACTTCCGAACTGTATATTAAATCGATGACTGAGAGTGACTTCGGACCTTCGTCCTTCAAGACTTTGGGACTTTTGACATTCGTTCGTGGTAAAACTCCTGAAGCAATTCTCCTAGAGTGACGTAATTTTCTTATGTCACTTGTTGACATGGCATGAGTAAATTTCCTCTTGACAGTTGTCATCATCTGATTATTCCATGTGTCTTTGCTGACATGGTCTTCCACGCATCCTTGCTGAAGAGGTTCACTAACATGGATCTCACACACGTCGTTGCTGACGTGGTCTGCTAATCAACAACCCTGATCCAATGGTCCTCGTTATGTCCTCCAAATCCGACGGTCCTTATTCACTTCGGATTTTCGGGATCCCGGGATTTCAAATCTTAAACTAACAGAGTGTAAGTTCCTCACATATTTAGACCTGAAGTGAAGGATGTTCGTTTGATTAGGATCTTAGATCGACGGCTTGATCTGTCTGCAGTGCTGCTCTTCTGGCTTATCCTGTCCTTCCACTTAGAATGATCCAACGACTGACGAAAGTTCACATGAATGAGATCTCAGATCTTATCTTGCTTATCCTACCCTTCCACTCAAAAATGATCTGACGGATTGACGAGAACTCAAGTTTAATCCGACGGCTGACAGGTATTTGGATAGTCAAATTCTCAGCCTTTTTACCTTGCTTATCTTGTCCTACCACTTTAACACAATCCAACGACTGACGAGAATCGGGTTTGATCCGACGGCTGACAGGTATTCGGCCAATCAAAATCTCAATCATTTTAGCTTATCCCATCCTTCCACTAAAATGTGATCCAACGATCATGAATATACTCAAAGTAGATCAACAATTGACGATGATTGTGTAGCTACAACTTGCGAGTGATTTAATTCGACACCCAAACTCCACAATTGGAAATTGTGCATTGTTGGTGAGTTAACCACAATCGTTGATCTTAGAAGCTATAAGATTAAACAGTCTTGACTAATTGCGAGATTGGATCTAACATGATATTTAATTCACCTTTCAATCTTTGTAATTCATCCTTGTCGTTGATCTAGCAATTGCGCATTCGACGGTCATGATTTAATTTGGCTTAATATCATTGTTTGTTGGATCAACCGCAGTCGTAGATCTTTGGAGATATGAGATCTGATGATCTAGTCCAATTGCGGGATTGGAACTAGCGAGTCTTTTAATTCTCCTTCCGATCGCTACAATTTATCCCTATCGTTGATCTGGCTTGCAGATCTGACGGTCATGATCCTCCAATGATCCTCAAGCTCATGATCACTCATATGTCTGTTGTCCGTTATATGAGACAATCAACATCGTTAATTTCCTTGATTGAATGAATGTTGAGGCTTCTCACTCTTATCAGATGACTGCTGAGGCTTCTCAATATTTCCTTCGATCTCGATGATACTACTGCAAATAGATCTTCATTCACTAACTCTCTTGAGCTTTAATAACTGTTTGTGCATTCTTTTATGCATTGATAGTCAGTCACTAATTCTCCTGAGCTTTGATCATAGGAACATTTTTTATCCTATCGTGATCAACAATAATCACAAATTGCTTCTGTACTGTGTTTTCCCTTCTAAGCTTTGATCTTCATACTATTCACTCCTCCTTCTGAGCTTACGCTTTCGATCTCTGCACATTGTTTGACATCTTCTGCTTACTAATATACTTGTTGACATTGATGACAATCTTATCTGTGGTAATTCATCATTAACAATAGATCATCACATCGACTGTTGACATCAATGACAATATATACAACAAACGACTGTCATTACACCAAAACCTGCAGGTGATTGGTAAAATCACCACCACCATATTTCAAGGATCCACAAGAGGCGATTATTCCCTTGTCATGGTACACTGGGGAGTGTTGACTATTTTCAATTTCATGAAACAATATCCCCCTCAGCACGAATCGAGTGTGTATCGAACTCGTGATCTCTTGCTCTGATACCATTTGTTAGTAGTACATCTGTCGTTACACCAAAACCTGCAGGTGATTGGTAAACTCACCACTGCCAGATTTCAAGGATCCATGAGAGGCGATTAGTCCCTTATCACGATACACTGGGGAGCACCGACTACTTGCAATTTTGTGCAACAATGCTACTTCAAGAGCAACACCACAATCTAGGTTACATTTATTTATTTTAAAAGGGTAAAGGAGCCCTTTTACTTTTATATCCACTTTGTGAAAATGGATTATGTGTTCTCAAAACAAACACCACATTTAGAAGGGTGGATAGTAATTAGTAAAATAAAAATTCTTACATCATGTCTTTTTTCTTCTTGCATCTCTTTATTTCCAATTTATTCCTTGCCTACTACCTTTTATATCACCTTAAACAAGTATATTCCTTAGCAATAGTTAAGAGTTTACATTAATGGAATATATGCATTAACAATTATAGCTACAAAAAAATTAACCATCTTAGTATAATGATACATGCACTAACCAATGGTGATGATTCACTTAGCAGTATCTAGATTAACAAGTACTATTGTAACATAGTCGAGAAGAAACCCTTATTTTCACTACATGTTTATACATGCTTTGACAATTATGCATTTGGTTATTAATAATGAATAGTTGTACTAATTCAATTGAAATAAATCATTCATGGATCATCCATAACAAGCAAAGGAAATCAATCCAACGAAGCTACCAAAACATAAAAAACTTAGTAAGATCCTCTCAAGTAAGGCATGTTTTGAGATAAGTGTAGCCAATTAAGACATAAAGAAATGAGAATAATCAAGATATCATCAAACCCACTCTAGTCATCCAACTAAACTCAAAGTAGAGATCAAGTAGCCATCTAGTTATATGAATTCAAGTGAAAATAACACATTTGTGATCAAAGAAAGTGCATTCAATGACTATGAATTTTTATTAAGAGTTCCTTTAACATGATATGTGTAGTCATTCTTTACCTTTGTGTTCCTTGAGAGTGAATGTAGATAGAAAACATCAATGCACATAAATAAATACTAAGTAGAGAACACTTGAGCACTTGCGATAATATTCTACATATCATCATCTTTCAATCTTAAATAATCAATGACTAAAGGTAAGGAGTGAAGCAATCATCAATTGTACAACAAAAAAATGATTTTTTCATGAAAGAGGCAAAGATCAAATAGGAAAACAAGTGTTGGCCCATCTAATATTCCAACAAAAACCAATCACCTTAGGAAACATGCATCCAAAATCAAAGGAGAAACCAAATAAGGTCAGTGTAATTAGAACTTTAGTCATCTTACGCATAACCAAAGAAATTTTAGGAAGGAGAAATGTCAATCACCAATGAAACAATGCAAGAACCCAAATTCATGCAAAATTTCTTAGTTGAATAACATAATTGCTACATCTCTGGAGGTAAGACATTCTCCAACTCCTCAAACAACTTCATGTAAAGAAGAGTAGGATCACATGAAGCAATGATAAAGAATCATCTCAATTATAAATCTAAATAAACCAATGAATAATTAAGACCCAAAGAGAAGTAAACACCCACAATGAACTATCCATGCATATCAAGACAATTAAAAAATTAATTCATTACCAATAGAAGCAAATGGTCAGTGAAATCCATTTAGGAGAAGGCATCAAGATCATAGCAAATACCCTCCCTTAATAAATTATCAAGGCATCCCTATCATTCTTGTAGAAAGGAAGATATATCAAAAGGGGGTCCCTAGTCCCTAAGGGTTGGGGTCTTCATACATGCAATGAATTTATAAGTGAAATAAACTGTTCACAAATTATATACAAATATCAATAAAAAACATGCTCAAACATCTTAGTAAAATCATTACATACAAGAAGGATTTAAAGTCGTCAGACCATCTAGGTATAAAGTAATATAACGATTCTTAGAAACCATAAATTCTAACCTAATCATTCAATTAAACTCAAATCATAGATCAAGCAAACCATTCGATCATAAGCATCAAAGCATGAATCCAATGATGGATTATTTAGGAAGACCATCTAAAGTAATTGAAAATGCTTGAGTGTATTGATCACCTCAAAATATTAAGTCACAAAGATAATAATATGTGATCGATACAATTTAAAAAAAAATGGAGGGTCCTCTAGGTCCTAAGATTAGTACTTGAGGCATCCAAGATCGTGGAGTTATAAATCCACATTCAATTTTACAAGGTTCAATATGTGTTTGCGAGGAGATTTAGAAAAATGTGAATAGGTATGGATTCAAATCACTTGATGTAGGAAGATAAGAAATTGTTTGAGGGGAATGGATTTTTTTTTATGATGAGGAGTACATCCATATCCATTTATACAATTTTTAGGGAAAACCCTACTTCCTACCAAGATTGATCAACGATCATTACTTTTTGGCATTGTATTGTAGGTAGGATTTAAGATGGTTCAATTTCATTAGCTACCAAAGGAGAATGGAGTTTATCTACTTGACCCCCTTCAATTTTGCAAGGATTGTCATGGAAAATGCAATGGATTTTAATGAAGTTTTCCACTGGATGGATTCTTTAGACTGAAAAATACTTTTCCTACCCCTAGATACAATTTAAGGGATTTTCAAAGATCATATGATATATATTGAACATAGTAGTTGTTTTCTAGAATTTGTGGATTTTGAAGGGGAGGTTGAGGGTATTGAAGGTAGGCATGACAAATGTGATGATGTCAACCGAGTGCTCTCTAAGTCCCATACCTTTGATAATTCTGAAGATAGTATTTCCTAGTGAAAGACCCACACTATTGTGACTATAAATTTTAAAGGGAATGATGTGAACTTCCCTGAGAAAATCACTAACTTAAATAAGGTAGGTAATGTGGGATTTCCATGTTGAGTTCCAAAAGGGGTGTTCTAGCCAATATTTCAAACATGACCTCTATAGTAGCATTAAAAAATGTCACCACTTCACTTGGAGGGGGTAACCAAATAAATATGAATGGAGATGGAGGAAATGTTTTTTTTTTGTTTGTTAATTTGTGCGGAACCTGTTGCCTACGCGATTAACCTGTGGCTTGAGAAACCGCGACTCAGGGGCATCTAAGCCGTCAAAATCACCCGGGGATCGCACCCGGCCTGAGCCACACCAACCCTTAACATGGTTGGATTTTTTGTCCCCGCAGGTTTCGAACCGGTGACTTTAACATCACGGAGTGGCTTAACAACACACTCCGTCACCGATTGTTCTACACCTCGGGGACGAGATGGAGGAAATGTTAATGGATGTGATTGTATAGAGATAAAAAATGGGAATTGACCATGTGATCCCCACCACATAGCAAAGGAAAAGAACTTAAAACACTAATAGGGGATCACCACCCAAAGAGACTATTTGGAAAGAGATTGAGAAAATTTATTATGAAGAAGATAATGATGATTTGGATAGGTCCCCTATTTGGGAAATTTCTATTTTTGAATGAAGTAAACATAATGAGAATAAGACAATGTAGCAAGATTTGCCTTCCTTTGACAATAATTATGTTATGTGCATCATTATGAGTTCAACAAGAAGTCTAAAGGATCCAAGTGTCTAGCCTAAATGTAAAGGGATATAATCTAGTTAAGCATTATAACAGTGAGATGAATGTTGAAGGATTGAAACTTTATAATGCAATTTAGTAATATAATGTTATGGGGATGTATTAGAACATTTTGTTGGTACAAAGGATGGATAAATTGAAAGACTAAAGGAAATAATTGTGGAATTGAAAGTGTGTTTAACCTTAATTTTTTTTTTTTGCGGAAACCCTCACCATATGAGATCCTAGAGAAATTTGAGAAGACTCACCTCAAAGGTCATTTTTTAAATCCAAAGAATCCCAAGAATTAATTGCAAGGATTAGGAAAATAGTGGCGAGTAATGTGAAACATGGAGTGGATGCATTCATGGATTTATGGGAGATTAATTCCAAGTGTGTTTCTCTTACTAGCAAAATACGTTCTTTAAAGAAATCATTTGGTGTAAAATTGGATTAAAACTTGCCCTACTTTGATAATAAATATGTCAATACCTTTATTTGAACATTGGAAAATATGACTAGTTTCAATATGAAAAAGACGGTCTCCCTTTCGACACTAGGTTAAAAGAACTTAATTAGAAAAGGATGGGATGGGAGACTAGACATATTATTCCAATTCATGGATTATTGTGATGATGTGGATAGAAATATATCTAAGATCTCTCTCAGGATGAGGGAATTTATGAAAAGGTTGGAGGCCCCTACCCACAATCAAGATAATCAAGATAGTAAGGTATCCATCAAAGATTAATTCAAAGTGAAAGTGATAACATCAAAAGTAGCATTGGGTGCTATATTTGATAGTCTTAAGAAGTTTTATGATGTGGAAATCAACTTATTAACTTTGTTGTGGAGAATGTTGATAATAGTTCATTTCCATGGATCACTTTGTTATTCTCCAAAGGGATTGAGGGAGAAATATTTTATTTTCAAAGTTAAGGAAGAGTTACCATGGGACCTTGACGATGGTTGTTAAAGACTTGGTTGATAGAGCTATCATGGTTGCCACCAAAACCACATGATTTTAGTAAATCTATTGGAGTGATTATTTTTTGTTGGTATTTTTTTGCCAATCTCCATGGGATACATATTCAAATTTCAAATTTCTTGCAAGGAATTTGATCTAAAACAATCTTGCCTCCTTTTTGTAAGTAAAATATTCTAAATCCTTTCCTTTCATCCTTATGTATGCTATTATGATGGTCAAATCTTGACTATGTCCACTTGTTTTCTTCTTCCAAGTTTACCTTGTTGTTTCAAGTCTGTGGAAGCCCCATCCTTGCCTTTGAATGAGAATGCTCTCTATTACTAGTTATTTAAGTCCTTGGAACTTTAATACTACCATAGGGCATCAATTATTTCAAAGTTTGTAAATGATCCAATCTTGGGATCATTATAACTTGAATAACTCCATAAGAAACTAACAAAGAGTTTATAGTTTTATTATTTCATTATTATTTGCACAAATTAGAAATATTGAGTATGTGCTATTTTTCAAAATCTTTTGATACAAATATAAGGTGTTTAAAAGTTTTCTAAAGGCCCATGTCATCCATTTGCATTTCCTTCTTTTATTAAAGTATTAGATGTATCTCTTACTCACATAAAATATTGGAGGCAACAATAGTTAAGTTGAGTGTCATCTTTCAATTCTACATAGATATATTTACTTTTTTTTATTTCCTTTGTAAAACTAAAATTTATCTGGTCCTTTCACAAGCAGTTGTGAATGATTTTAAGGAATATCCTGGTATAATGTGAATTCTTAAGGGTTTAATGGAATTTTACTCATAGTATTATTTCATCATAATTTTATTTCAAGAACCATAGACTTTCTATTTCTTGACTAAATAGAGACACCTATCTTTTCAAAGATTGAAGAGGAGAACCACTTCTAGAAAAAGGAAAGTGTACCCTTTTTAAAGATTAAAGAGGAGAACCACTTCTAGAAAATTGGAAGTGTACCCTATCCCCCATAAGCAATTCTCTCAAAGTTCTTGATTTTTATTGAGGAGGAAAAGTGTGTTGGCATCTATTAACTTCACAACAAAATCCATGAATTATTTCCAAGAGGGAAATAACGTGTTGAATGATGTTCGCTTGGCTTATCCAGTGTCATATTGTTCTTGAATTGGATAGACAATTGAGAGTACTTTCTTAGTTGTTGGATTCGACTTGGAACTATCAACAAAAAATCAAAGTGATATCAATATTTCTTGGGAAGTCCTTGCACAATAGGAGATTCTTGTTAAAAGTATGTTTCGAGAAAATAGAGTTATTAGAAGGGAATACCATTTTTTATTTAATGACTAAAAAGGTGAATATATAACATAGTTAAATGGTCATAAAGGTGCTTAGAGGGGTTTTGAACCAAAAGCAGAGGAGTAATCTTGAAAAAAATCAAAGGAAACTTGTTTGAGGAGAAGTTCTAGTTGAAGGTGAGCCCTTATCCACTTTGCATTTTCTTTATGTTGTGTTGAAACCTTCATACAACCCTCAAAGTAACCAAGAATTAGAGATGGGAGAGATAAAACAACTAGAGAAGCATAGGCCCAAGAGAAGACCTAGATTGAGTCCTTTGGCCTTACAAAAGAAACAACATCTCATGCTAGGCCTACTATCTAGGTGTTTTCCCATGTTTAATGGCAATGGTTCAAGAAATATAGAAAAACACAAACACATCGACTAATTCTTGGTTATGTGTGACATACACTTGATCATGCATTATGACATTATGGTTCAATTTTTCTTATAAACATTGATCATCTGAGAAACAAGTTCAATATATTCTTTCAATGAAGCAAAGTAGGTGTTCATAATAATATGTTATAAACATGTGTCAAATCATTCCCTCTTCACACAATTTACTCAAATTCACATGGAGAATAATGAGAGAATTAATTATTTTAATATGAGATTTTTTAGAAAGCTTTAGAAGATTCCTAAGGATAAGAGGTTGAATGATCCAATGATCTTTGGGTGTTATAAATAGCATAGATCCATCTTAAGTCTAGATTTATCAAGCACTGAGAGGAATCAAACCTCTTGAGGTGTAATTTTTTTTAATCATTTAAAATGGATTTAGGCTAAGTGTTGCAGAAATAACCTTTCCTATAGATAGGGATGACTATAACAAAGAAAATTCAAAGAACAATGATAATCTTTCCTTAAAATAGTCTAAGATATTCTTTCGATAACCACTAGGTAGTTATAAGAGGGCTTACCTAATTACAAATGCTTATTGGAGACGATCCCTGTCGACTAACCACACTCCAATTGTCCTTTCTCTTGCGAACCTGCACACACAAAAACAAGAACCCTTCCTCAAGAATAAATGGCAGAAATTAAATAAATACAAAGTAACTACTCTAATTAACTTAATCAGGCAAATTAGTTCCTTGACTAAGCACTGAAAGGAGATTAAATTGAACATAAACAACCAAACATTTAGGGGAGGGAAAGAATAGAGATCTTCATTTTATTATTTAGAACAATAATACAAAAGCTTGTACCTAATTCTACTTTCGACACTATTTGTAACTTCCTTTTGGGTTCCTCCAATCCCGGGTTGCTTAGGACAACAACACCTCCAATGTTCTTCTCCTCAATGATAAGAGGAAGATCAAGGGATATTAGGCCTCGCTGATGTGAAAGGGAAATGAATCTCATGAAACAATGGTTTCTCAGGAAATGTAGGTCATAAAAACCTTAGGATAAATGGATTGGCTACTAGGGGCTAGATGATTGCTCTAACATAATAACAATGCTTATACCTTCCTTCCTCCCTTAGATCTTTTTTTATACCATTTCAAGATGGTTGAGATAATTTTTTATGGGTTTTAGGGAGTTATTGGGTTATTTTCCCCATAAACCCTGCTCAGGAGCGTGTAATTTTCTCATTTTTTAATATTTTTTTGGCACATTAATATGCACTTGCACCTTCCCTGAGGGAAAGGTGTGAGTACTTGCACCTTTACTAAGCAAGAGTAGCAAGTTGATTGTTTGGAAGGCAATTTTGAAGAGTTTTGGGAGAGCCCATGCAACATAAAGGGGATATGAAGGGGTAAAGACCAATCACATTCATCTTAGCTACTAAGGTAGAAAAATATTCTACAATATATGCCCTCTAATGTGTGAGGTTAGAAGGGGAAATGATGGCTGAAATCAATTGAGTGGGACCAAGAATATTTCACGAAAATGCAGATCAGGAAAGCACTTGCAATAGAAACCAAGGTATCATATCATTCTCTTCCTGAGGTAGGCATATCCATGCTCTGATGTAGATAAGCATGGATTCCAAATCAAGTACACTATGGATCCACGAAGTATATGTAAAGTAGTTATCATGGCCATGAAAAGATACATGGTGGATCCATATCAAAATAGATGATAGCCCTGAACAATACACAATGGATCTATGTCTCAAAATATATCATGAGGATAATGGAGCAATGGAATGAACAAATTGATCCGCCAAAAGTACCAATGTCATATGGGCGAGTGGTACTATATTGCACAACTCAGGCAACAACATAACGCGAAGATGCTACTATGGCCCAAGGTATTCAATCCTAACTCGTCGAAGGTACAAATTTGCATCATGTGAATAAATGTGCCGAGGTCGAACATGGGAGAAACTATTTGATTACTAGTAATTTATGTATAGCGTTGTGAGATAACCCATCAATAATGATAGTGCACATCAAGGTACCAAGTACATTATAGCAAGTGTGAATAAATGTGTTTTCATCAAACACATGTAGAATCTATCGATCAGGGGACATTGGTGTATTCCCATTGTCAATAGCGAGGGATCCTTCCATTGGAGACCGCAATCCTCAAGGTACTATAAAGTCTCTAGATCCTGTTCCTAAAGAAAATGATCCGGAGCTGATGGGAAGAGATCCATTGGAAGGAAGGAATTAAGGCATCCCACATTGTCCAACACAAGTGAACATGAAGAGAAAGAGTTCGAAGAACACACCACTGGGTGTGTCTTAGATGAAAGAGTTGGAAGAACATATCACTAGGTATGTATCTTTCATGTGTCAAATGGAATAGCACACATAAGAGACCCTCTTAACAACAATTGATAATAAAAGTTGTTGATAGAGGAAAGGACTTCCACCAATCATGAAAATGGAAACCAAGGTACAACACAAATCCCAATATGTGAATAAGATCTTGTCGTTGAACACATGGGAAACCACTCAATCAGTGACCAATGATGAGTTGTCATCTACTAAGCACAAGGTAAAATTTTAATGATGAAAATATGCCCAGGGTGCTACAACTCTTGGTCAAAATATCAAAGAAATATGTCATATATAGTTGATAAGAGATGACCTGCTAATGAGAAATCAATGGGGACATTCCACACTAGCATGAGTAACAAACAAAGATATTGATAGAACTTGATAACAACTTGAAAACCAAGAAGGTCGACACAAGCTAAAATATCCCTTGAACATTAGCACAACACAAAAGTGACTTGGGAAGCATTTGACACAAAGTGGAACAATGATCTAAGTTCAATATGCAGGCCCACACCAACGAAATATCCATAGTGACTGGAAGAGTAACCAATAAAAGGAGTAACAAAACTCAAAAAATCAAGGTTCATCTTCCTAAGGTCATACTAAAACCCAACTTTCCAAGAAGAAGACTCAAAACTTGGTGCTTTTTTCAAGGGCGACAAGACTCAAGACAACTTCCAACAAAACAAAGATCTTTGTTCTCCCCCCCCCTCTCCTTTTTTTATCATATTTGATTTTTGTTTCTATTTCATATTATAAAATCCCAAAAATAATAAAATAATGCTAAAATACAGTGGGGGAAACAAGTGTCACAGGGCAAGTAAACTAGTTCCTAGCACATGGAACATACCTATGCAAAAATGCAGGGAGGATGTGCAGGATGTGGAAACTATTCACAATGTTTCCTTCGAGGATAGGGTTCTGAGGTGAAAAGGAAAACAATGAAAAGGATAGAAGCTAAAGATAATGCATATACAACAAGAAATAAATAGAAAATTGAGGCTGACATTAGGCTCAAAACAAGCAGCGGTATGCAATGCAACAATACATATCAAAATTAAAAAAATGTGGGAATCACAAGGGTAATTGCTAGAAATAGGTTGAGAAGAAGTCATGCAGTTTCAACACAAAGTCATGGTGGTTAACAAAGGACTCTCAAGCCTATGAAAAACTTCAACATGGGTGCCAAAATGTCAAACAAGGTTCTAACTAGGGTACCCATGATTGGAAGGATCTACCACGTGAATTATGACACTTTTAAAAATGGCGAAGAAGGCTTCATGTCACAACTCAATGGGGTCGATCCTAAGGAAAAATGAAACAAGAAGTAGATAATACATAATTCAAGGTGGGAAACCTAACATATATGCCAATTTCAAGATCACTGCCTGTTATAACGGATCAAGGTGGACCAAAAGGATGGAAAACACCATTTAAATGACCTTGGAACTTTGTCACAACTAAAAAAATTCAAAAATGATCTAAAACCACCACATTAGGCATTAAAAATGGAAAAATAACATATAAAAATGGTTAAGAAGTATTTTGAACTATACTAAACTAGGTAAAAACTAAATAATAGGTGAAAATTTGTGTTTTTACCATTCATTTTTACATTGCTAACCAAACCATTGCTTGTAGTGAAAAAACCCTCGAACTTTAGGTAGAGATTGCAAAATATTCCACCATCAATTTTGATTTCTTCAGGTCTAGGTAGATCACCATCCCATTCTCTTGCTTTTCATCCTTTTAGTTTTTTTTTTTGCAAAATCTGGCTGATGGGGACTCTTGTTTGTGAAAAGAATGCACACTCGCACCTTCTAATCACATGAGGTGTGAGTGGAAAACCCCATTCATGCCTTCCCTAAGGGACAATAGTGAGCACTCACTCCTGTTCTCAAGCAAATACACGAGTTCCCCCTAGAAAGGCTAAAAATTGATCAAAATGCCAAAACTTTTCCATGGAAAAGCACTAAAAAGCAAATTTTCACTTGATGGATGTAGATGTCAATGATGTGGTGATAAAAATAACATGAGGATGTGGAAAACCATGTTGTGGATGATCTAGAGGCCATGAATTCCCTCCACGTTTATGATTTTCTCAAGTTCTTTACCACGTCGAACATGTGGCCACAAAATAAATTATTGCAAATGTTGATAGGGTACTAGGATCTAGAGCAGGATGACTTCAACGTAGACGATGAACCTCTAAATCTAGAAGTGAATGATATCTACTTCATCATAGGTTTTTCTTGGCACAAGGCATCGATCAACTTGAAAGAAGGGGCACATGGAATAAGCACTTTGATAATTCAAGAATACATCAACACCTATTACTTCGTGGGGACTCAAAAGATGAGATCCGAAGTCCCTATAAATAGTATATGGGAGCTAATTTTGAAAATCATACTTCTTATGATATCTATAGCAATTAGGTCCGTAGCACCACACTTATCTTCATGCCCACAAATGTACTATGGGGTAGAGTACTTGCAGCTGATGATGTTTGATTGGTGCATAAGACATTTGGAAAACATGAAGGCCCATTTGACTAAATGTAATATGGGGTGAAAAAATAAATTATGGTATGACAATATACTATGCACCTTCTTCTTAAAGCAAGTTCCAT
The DNA here is from genome assembly GCA_009831015.1 of Picea engelmannii. NCBI lineage: Eukaryota > Viridiplantae > Streptophyta > Pinopsida > Pinales > Pinaceae > Picea > Picea engelmannii. The sequence goes on from ML795432.1 coordinate 28,121, forward strand.
CGATGCATCCATTCATTTCACTCACCGAACCTGGGATACGAGATCCCAGGATGGTCCGATGGGTAGATCTGATGCACAAACTTGGGGGCGGGTGAGTGACCAATGGATTTGATGATGCCTTATTTTATTGGTAATCTTAGTAGATCATTTCCACTGATGACTATCCATATTCCAGATTGAACTTCCAGTGTGACCCAGAGTTTCCACTACCCAAAGAGGCCACCTTGGGCGACATCGATAAGATAATTTTTTTTTGTAATTTCAAATTATTTATTTTTTATCAATTTTTTATATGATAAAACAAAGAAAGAGGTAAGAAAATATTTTTGGCATGGAATATGACTAATAAAACTCATTGATGACAAAGATATTGGACCAGTACGACCACATGGATACCCGAGGCATCAACACCAAGGTAGAGATGAGGACTAATCAAGAGGAGATGCTGGAAAAATACTATAGATAGTGCAAAGGAACTTGGAGGGGCTGGCCCACCAGATTCCAATGACACATATATATTATCTTTCAGAGTGCCTCTAAGGATAGGTGTTGGAGTACCATGGGCCTGGGTATGGCTCTTTCGCCAGGTGGTGATTGCCATCGTGTGTTACCATGACATTCGTGTTGATCGAGGGCATGAGGCCTAGATGTATCTATTTTATAGTATTGACTATAAATGTATTATTAGGGGCTAGGAAGCTTCATTTTGTATAACATATTCCACATTTTGTACTTGATGAAACTTATGATTATATACGAACTCTTTGACTTTACTTATATTCACAATGATGTCGTGATTGTTTGCCATGTTGATTACATGCATGCTTTTATTTTTTCTAAATGTGATAGATGCCAACCTAATACATAGTTAGCCAATGCATCAAATAGATAAATATAACTTCTCAAAATATGAACGTAAGTAATTAACTCAAAAGATCGTTTGAGAAGCCGCAACCATAAGAACTTCCAGAGAAGTATTGTATCATGAACCCTATACTCACCTTTTAGTTCTTACAATGCCATTTGTGTTGTGAATATAAGTGAACTACTAGGCATCGAATTCTGCATGAAATGGCTTCCAAGAGAAATTCAATTATGGTGATATACTCAGAAACATTGTTGGTTGTTGTTCCAAGGCAAGCACCTCCTGAAGTTACAAGCTGGCCCGTGGGAGAATAAATCACCCAAATAATGGAAGCAAGGTTCTAGGTGTGCCAGCTAGCACCATACGAAAATCCCACAAACACAGGTATATCTAATGTCATCTATCAACCAAGCACAAATCATGATGAGAAAATCACGAAGAAAAATAAATCAAAAGTTAACTAGTAGTGAAACTACTAAAATACAACAATTACAAAAGGAGAATGCCTTGAAATTGCTACCTAAGTGTAGCACCTATTGAGGTAGAGCCCATTTTGGGGCTTATGCCAAGGAATCCTTTGAACAAACCCATAGGCCCTCGTTGGAAAAAAAATGGCTTCTCAAGAAATAGTTCTACCAAATGGGTTCAAATATTCTTATTTCTAATGAAACATGGTGCCAAGGATATACTCAATAAATATCATCTTTATACCACAGTCGAGGACTAATACATATTTCATTAATCTCATGAGCTATCGCAACTCCTTAGCGATCATCACCAAGTAAGAGTATGAGACATTCATCCTCAATATGTTTCGGGGTTGAGGATTTGATGGCCAATCCCAAGGGCCGACTCCCAAGCGCGATTGAGAATGACATTCTATTGGAGGATCCAAATAATCCCCCCCCCCACAAATATTTTAAAGGAGTGCTATAATGTTTTCCATAAGAAACTTTGTCTCTGATCAAGGTGTGTTGCAAAGAGCCAAGTTTTGAAGAGATATCTAGAGGGGGGTAGTTAGACATATCCAAATGTTCCTCCCCATATGCATCATGAATTAGGGTGGTGTCTTCGTCCCTTTTGTTATTTCTACAAAGAACAAGGTCCCAACTATCAACTGCAAAAAAATTGTTGTATGGGAAGAAATAAAGATTGGTGATCCATTTCTTCCCGTGGCGTATCGACTATAGTTATGGCTTGGAGGGTATCCTCATCTGAAGGAAATTGGGGATCCACTAAATCATTTGAGTTGGAATGAATGGTCAACAACTTCAATAAACTAATCATGCTCCTCGAACAACAAATATGTATGATCAGTGTCCGAAGAGGTCAATGTGTTAGGAATAGGATCACGAAGCAATAAAAAAAAAACAAATCAAAATGAATGTGGAAACAAAACACAAAAGAACAAAATACAAGAGAGACATCAATATATGTGGTTCACTCGATATGGGCTACATCCATGGAGAAAAAAAAAATCCTTCCTTTATTTTGTCTAGAAAAATGAAAGGATAACGCCTACAACACATCCAGTGCAACCTCCTCTTCACTCTCTCACAATATCCTCTCATTGTATTAAATTCACCATTAGAATAAAATATATAGGATCCCATGGCATCCAAAGCCCTAATCCATTTACATGGATTAGAGTACAACCTTAATTCCTTAACCTGAATTAGAAAACCATGTGCCAAAACCACCCAAAACAAACACAAAAAACTTCCCAAAAGTTTTTCTTGGGGGCTCCACCCCCCCCGTCACGCCCGACACAATGTAAAATCATGTGGGCCTAATCGTTCAAATAATACAAAAAAACCTCCCACTCGGGACTGGGATCCAAACATGGATGAAACAAGACCTCTGAATCAAGAAGAAAATCAGGCTTCACAACCAACAATCTCCCACTTGGAGATTGATCACAACAACTGCACTTCTATTACACCCACTGGACTATGCTCCAAATTTGTACTTGGAAAGTTTCTCATCTTCACCATTATGCTTGAAGGCCAATTGAAACTGAGAAAGAACTCGATTTCTACCTGGTTACTATCCTCATTAACATATCTGCGGGATTTTGGCTAGTGTGTATCTTTTCCAGCTTCAACTGTCCATCTTCCAAAATTGATCATATGAAATGGTACTCGAGCTGTATATGTTTAGTCTTAGAATGGGAGGCTAAGTTCTTTGCAATATGAATGACACTCTAGTTGTCACTATACAACCAACTTCTATTCTCCCACTTCTTTCCCAATTCCTCCATAAACCTTTGTAACCCAATCATCTCTTTACTAGCCTCTATAGTAGGGATATACTCTGCTTCCATTGTTGAAAGTGAAACAACCTTTTGCAATTTCAAAATCCAATTTACCGTTGTTCCACCTATAGTAAAAACATACCCCATGGTGCTCCTTCTATGATTTATATCACTTTCCATATCTGAATCAACATATCCCTATAGAACAATGTTTGAACCTCCAAAAAATAATGTTTGAGTAGTAGTACCTCTTAAATACATGAGAATCCACTTTATTGTCTACCAATGCTCTTTACCTGGATTTTTTATATACCTGCTCATAACTCCCATTACATGTGCAATATTTGGCCTTGTGCACACCATCATATACATCAAGTTTCCAACTACCGATGAGTACAAAACCTTGTACATATAGTTTATTTTCTCCCGTGTCTTGGCATACCACATTTTAAATATTTCCAAAACCTTCTCTGTGTACTCACCCCAAGACAATGCTAATTTGCAAATTTTCCTATCTCTTGTTATTCTCATATCAAGGATTTTCTTTGCAACACCCAAGTCCTTCATCACAAATGAATTAACTAATTTTATTTTGATCACATTTATATCCTGCATGTTAGACCCTGCAACAAGCATGTCATCTACATACAATAACAAGATAATATAGCTGGGATTATCTAGTCTCTTCAAATAAACATAATGGTTAGAATGATATCTACTATAACCTTGTTTTATCATAAACCTGTCAAATTTCAAATACCACTACCTTGGAGCTTGCTTTAGGCCATACAAACTCTTCTTCAACCTGCATACTAATTTCTCCTTCTTTTTGACCTCATACCCTTGTGGCTGCTATATATAAATATCTTCCTCCAAATCCCTATGTAGAAAAGTTATCTTTACATCGAACTATTCAAGATGCAAATCTTCTACTACTAATAGACTTAAAATGGTTCCAATTGAAGTCATTTTAACAACATGGGAAAATATGTCATCAAACTCTATACCTTTCTTCTTTGCAAACCCCTTTACAACAAGTTTGGCCTTGTACCTGTTTTTTCCTCCATCTTCTTCCTTAATCAACCTATATACCCATTTATTCTACAATTCTCCTTTACCTGCATGCAGTTGAACCAAGTCTCAAGTTTGGTTATGTACCAAGGAGTCCACATCCTCTTTCATGCCTTGCTCCCACTTCTTTCTGGTTTCTACTTGCATTTCTTCTTCATATATTTCTAGTTTACCAAAATTAGTCAACAATAAATAATACAATGAATGAGAGTATCATTTAAGGGGTCTACTTAATTGTTAGATATTATAAAAACACTTGCAGGAGTTTGACGTGCCTATTTCTACTATTGTTGTTGTTGAGCATTTTGATTTTTTGGCACCTTTGGAATTTCTTTTTCTGTGATTTCATCAAGTACAATGTATTATGTGTTTGCCTTTTCCTATTTATTTCCTTGCAATTGATCTTTGTATATGATAATCTCATTGAATATCACATCCTCTACTCCTAATGATTTTGTGATTTTCATAATCCCATAAGTGATAGCAAAAAATATTTAACTCCATATCCAATAAAAGTACACTTCTTGGATTTTTCCTAAAACTTTGTTCTATTTTCTCTATCTATGAGGTACTAGATGTAATATATAAAGCATAAACATAAATATTATGAAAAATACTAGTGAAACAATAAAATATATAGAGAAAAATAACACTTGCAATGATACCTTTATTGATAGAAAGTCAAGTTCACTTGCCTCTTCGAGGGGGAAACCTATAGAAGAGCAGAGATCTATTACACAATAATTCTCAAGACAAAACTTTCTCATGCCTTCTACTTCTATTTATATTAATTCTATCTTCTAAATAACATTCTAGAGAAAGATATTTCTAGAAGTGAAAACTTCTATTAAGTCTTCTTACATTAGACTTGTTCACATTCTTATAAAGGCCTTATTTACTAATTTCGGCCTTATTACATAGAAAACATATTATTCTACCTATGTAGGTGGTTAGGGAGGTTAGGTCCCTAACATTTCCTTCCCCTTGAAAACAACCTTGTCCTCAAGGCTTGATATGGGGAAATTGTTGCAGAATGGTATCCATCTCCCATGTGGCATCTTCTGGTGGTGTATCCTTCTACTGAACTAAAACTTCCTTGATGGTGCACTGATGGATATGACACTCACAATGATCCAATACTTCTTGGGGATGCAACCAAATGGATCCTTCTTCATCCAATTTAGGGAGACCGGTTTGAGTCCAGAACTTAGTTCCAATCACTTTCTTTAAGCAAGAGACATGAAAAATAGGATGGAGCTTAGAGTGAATGGGGAGAGCTAATTGGTAGGCCACAAGCCCCACTCACTTGAAAATTGTATAAGGACCATAAAACTTGGGAGCAAGTTTTTGACAATGTTCAAATTGAGGGAACTTTGCTTATATGGTTATAGATGAAGAAACACCTAGTACCCTTCAACAAATTGATGTTTTGAATGACCCTAATCTGCTTGTTGCTTCATGCAATTTTGAGCCATGACCAAATTTTCTTTGAGGGTACTGAGAATGGAAACTTGGAATGTAAGTGTGTGGTCGACATCTTGAACCTTGGATACACTAAGAAAATAGGAGAGAATAGATGATGGCTTTTGTTCGTAGACTGCTTCAAAGGGAGTCATGCAAGTGGCAACATGGTAAGATGTGTTGTACCACCATTTGACTAGTGGTAACCACTGATTGTATTGAGTTTGTCTATTAGAGGAAAAATACAACAAATATTTTTTCAATCACTTGTTGACAACTTCAGTTTGTCCATCAGTCTAGGGATGATAGGCCATGCTGAGATGCAGTTGGGTTCCTTGGATCTTGAAGAATTCTTGCCAAAAATTGATGGTGAGAGTTGGATCATGGTAATAGACAATAGAGTGAGGCATGCCATGGAGTTTGAAGATATTATCCATAAAATTGAGCCATTGTGGATGTGATGAACGGGTGTTGGAGGGAATAAAAATGAGTATATTTGGAAAGGTCATCTTCTACAACCATGATGGCGAACTTATTGCACGATTTGGGTAAGTTGAAAATGAATTCCAAAGAAATATCCATCCATATAACAGGTGGAATAGGGAGCGGTTGGATTGTGCTTGGAGTTTTTACTATTTCTCCCTTATTCTGCTGACTCATATCACATTCAACCACAAAGGTGTGGGTGTCCTATTTCATGCCTTCCCAGAAAAAAGAACGTTTGAACCATTCATTTGTTTTCTGAAATCTTGAATGCTCAACTGTGGGTGAAGCATGAAGTTCGAAGAGCACAATGGATTTAAGGTGAGACTGTTTGCTTAAATATAGGTGAATTTTATAGCGAAGCTCCTCATTGTGCCAAGAGTATCTCAGAGAGGCTTGAGAATCTTGTTGTAATTGTTGGATTGTGCGAGAAAGTTTGGGATCTTTCAATCATTCCTGAAAAATGACTTATAGCCAATCTAATACAATGAAAGAGAGGGAAAAGAGGGACCCTTCTTCATATTTCTTTGAAAGAGCATCAACAACCACATTTTCTTTTCCCTTCTTGTAAATGATATCATAATCATAACCAAACATCTTGGTCACCCATTTCTGTTTATCCAGGGATGAAATTTGTTGTTCCAAAAAATACTTGAGGCTTCGATGATCAATTTTAATTTAGAAGTGTTGCTCCAACATATAAGGATGCCAGAGATCCATTGCATGAAGAATAGAAACCATTTCCTTTTCATAGATATATTGGCTCAAGTGTCTCTCCAAAATTTGTTTACTAGTGAAAGCCAAAGGTCTACCATCTTGCATGAGGATTGTCCCAATGCCTTTCCTAGAAGCATCACATTCTAGGACACAAGTCTTGGTGAAGTCGGGAAGTGCTAGAACAAGAGTCATGCAGATAGCCTCTTTCAAGGCTTGGAAGGATTGATTAGCTGAAGAATTCCAATCAAAAGCATTATTTTTAAGAAAAGTAGTGAGAAGAGCTGCAATTTTACCATAATTCTGAACACAATTGTGATAATTGCGTGTTAAACATAGGAAACAATGCAAACTTTTAAGAGTTTTAGGGTGAGGCCAATCATTCATAGCTTCAATTTTCTTAGGATCAACATGTACACCATCCTTGCCAAAAATTTGACCCAGGTACTCAACTTTAGAGGCTCCAAAACCACATTTAGACTATTTGAGAAAAAGTTGGTTCTTAGACAGTAAGTGTAGGACTTGATCCACATGGGTGAGATGGGCTTGCCAAGTTTTACTATAAACAAGGATATCATCAAAGAAAACTAAGAAAAAATGACGGTGGAAAGTATGGAAGACATGGTTCATGAGAATTTGAAAAGTGGAAGGTGCATTACACAGGACACAAAGGGCATGACCAAGAACTCATAGTGACCCTCATGAGTTAGAAAGGCAGTCTTGGGAGTGTATTACTCTTTCATACTTATTTGGTGGTAGCCAAAATGAAGATCAAGTTTGGTAAAGTATTGAGCACCTCTCAACTCATCCAAAATTTCATCAATGACATGAATGGGAATTTTTTCTTTGATTGTGATTTGTTGAGGGAATGAAAATCAAGACACATGTGCCAAGTGCCCTCTTTCTTGATTGCCATGACTATAAGAGAAGAATAAAGATTGGTACTAGGACGAATAACACCCACTTCTAGCAATTCTTGAACTATTTTCTCAATTTCATTTTTCTAGGCAAAGGGATTACGATAAGGGTGAACATTGGGAGGAAGACTGCTCGAGACTAGGGGAATGAAATGATCATGGGCATTGTGGGAAGGGGGAAGTCCATTGGGAGTGTTAAAAATAGACTCATGTTGGGAGAGTATAGATTGGAGTTCGGGATGCATAGATGGTGTCTCATATGCTTGAATGGAATGGACTTGGGAAATAATGTCGGAATGACCTTTTTTGAATTTCTTTTCCATTTGGTGAGAAATGATGATCTAAGGGGAGCTTGTTGTGATGCCTTGGAACTTATACCAATGTCCCTCTTATTGGAATTTCATGTTAAGTCCTTAAAATCCATGGTGATGGGGCTGAGTGTGTGTAACCATTCAACACCGAGAGTAATGTCATATTGCCCATGTCAATAGCAAACATATGATATTTCAGGTGGTACCGACCAATTTGTAGGTTCACATTTTCACAACGCCCCCCACATTTCATGGAACTTCCGTTTGTAATCATGATTTGAAAATTGTTGACTTCACGGATATGACACATGGTCTCTTGAGCAATGCAATGATGGATAGAATTATGGGTGTTCCCACTGTCGACTAGGATAATGACTTTCCTATGCTTAATGTAGCCAATTAACTTGAGGGTTCAGGGAGAAGAAAAACTAGTAAGGGCATTCAATGATATAAGTGGTTCAACTTCTAGTGGGGTAGAGGGGGGGGGGTTAATCATCTTCTTGGGGTGTCTCTTCAACCTAGGGAACATCAGCATCTTCATCAAAAACATCCTCAGAAATGGCCATAAAAATCTTATGTTCCTTACACTTGTGCCCTGAAAAATATTTGTATCACAATTATAACAAAGACCCTTAAGATGGTGTTCAACCATTTCTTCTCGGGTTACTTTTTGGATCTTGAGAGGAGTGGCAGGAGGGGTGGGATTGGTGGGTCTAGAGAGAGGAATAATGGAGGGTATTTTTCTTTTGGGAAGAGACTACCTTTTGTGCTTCCTTGGCACATTGAGTAGCTTCCATCCATGTCTGGGGGCGAGCCATTAGGACATGGGCTCAAATGTCATCCTTTATTCCACTAATAAACCATTCTTGGAAGAAGGTGTCTGATATGCCATCCATTATAAAATCCAATTTATCAAAGGAGGTGATATAGTCTTCCACTATGCCATAATGTTTCAGCTTGGTTAAATGATCCAAATTGTGTGTGTTGGTGTCAAATCATTCATAAAGATTTGCCACAAACTATGTCCAAGAAACATACCCTCTGCATGAAATTTTATGTCATGGCCACCATTGCTAGTTTTCATGATCCAAATAAAGGACACTAATATGAAGTTTGTCCAAATCATCAGTAATTCCATGCAGTGAGAAGTAATGTTCCATTTGAGTGACCCAACCCATGGGATCCGGACCATCAAATTTATTCACGTCTACTTTGGGAGGATGGAGTTCATGACGAGGAGGGTTGGAATGAAAGAGCATGGAATGGGAAGAATCAACACATTAAAGGTTATAAGGTTGTTTAGAGGAAGTGGGGACCTTGGGTGGATTCATTCATTCTTAAATCTTGGTACCAAAGGATTGAAGGTTTCTTTTCATGTGTTCATTGATGGCTTCCATTTTGGCCTTGCTGGTGGAATGGATTATGGAATTGATAGTGGAATTTAGGGTCGTAACATTGATATTGAGTTGTTTAATTTCATTCTGGTTCTTGGAGATCTCGGTTGATAGGACATTGATGCGAAAGTCAAATTCTTGGTTGTGGGTTTGGGCCATGGTGGAGAGAAGTGACAAGAATGAGGCTGATGGGTTTGCATAGAAAAGGGTTACTGATGAAGGGTACCACTGTGATCAGAGAAACAAGAGGAAGCCAATGGGATAGGTCCCAAATAAGGGTGTCGTGTATGGTGGGTGGGTCCATGAAATTTTTTTCTTAGAAGTGATATACCATGATGATCAGGGCGAAGAGAGGAATCCAGTGGGATAGGTCCCAAATAAGGATGTCAGAGGGATCACTATACCTTTTTTTTCTTACTCCCGCAGAGTAATACTCTGATGAAAGAATGCCCAAATTGTTAATAGGGAAGATTGTGTAGGAATTTTGTAATCTAGATGTAGGAAGTAGGGTTGCGCGACAAAATTTCTCCTTTATTTTTGTTTTGTTCTATTATGACAACAAGGGTTAGGGTTTCCAGGGTTCCTACAAACAAGGGTTTTCCTTGTGCTATAACTCTCTGATATACATGCAAGGTAGAATAGTAGTACTCGACCCAATATCTCAGGGAACCAACTAAGGAGGCTTGATTGTACCCTTAGCCGTACTAGCCAATTACCTAGGTACTAGAGAGTAGTCTTCTAGAGTGCTATTCTCGGTGCCACTATAACAATCACGTGATCAATAGGATGATCTATATTTGATTTTAGGAGACCTAGGGGAATCCCTATATATCTAAAGGTACGTGGGAGTGATTTCCATGTACAGGTGTTGTCTGATGTGGTACTACTTGAAGGGGTACCAACATGGGTTACATAGGATTCCAACTAGGTGAAATAATGGTTTCGAGTAACCCACGAAACCGTCTATATTTCTTTCGTTTAGTCCTCCCCAACCACAATTTTACCCACTGAATGATAGATCTTCATGCTTTAAAGATGCTGACAGTACACGTCTCTACCCTGAAAAAAATTGTCCCAAATTTCTGCAGAGGAAAGTTTTCTGATACCACTTGTAAGGTACCCGATGTATTATATAAGGTAGAAATAGAAATATTATGAAAAATACTAGTGAAACAACAAAATATATAGAGAACAATAAAACCAACAATTATACCTTTATTGATATAAATCCAAGTTCACTTGCCTCTTTGAGGGGGAAACCTCTAATAGAGCAGAGCTCTATTACAAAATAATTCTCATGACAAAACTTTCTCATGCTTTCAACTTCTATATATTCTAATTTTATTTTCTAAAGAACATTCTAGAGGAAGATCTTTCTAGAAGTAGAAACTTCTATTAAGTCTTCTTACATTAGACTTGTTCACATTATTATATAGGCCTTATTTACTAATGTTGGCCTTATTACATATAAAACATATTATTCTACGTATGTGAGGGGTTAGGGTGGTTAGATCCCTAACACTATCAATATGGACAAATTCTTCACGATCAAAAGTCTTTAGAAATGAGTTGTATACCTTGTTACCTGTCCATGCCTCCTCTGGAATGCCACCATCCAAGGATTTTGAAGGCCCTCTATTTATTAAGTAAACACCAATATCCATGATAACTTCTTCCCAAAACTATAAGGGAAATCCTACATACAATCTCATACTCCTTGCATGCTCCATGATTTTCTATTCATCCTTTCAGACACACCATTTTCTTGTGGTGTTCCTGGAACTGTCTTCTCTCTACAAATCCCATGGTATGAACAATAACTATCAAACTCCTTGCTGCAATATTCACCTCCATTATCTGATCTGAGATGCTTCAACTTATTTCTTGTCTCATTCTTAACCAAATTATTCCATTTCTTAAAAGTATCAAAAACATCATATTTTTTTTGAATGCATTAAACCCAATTTTTCCTAGTCACATCATCAATAAAAGTAACATAATAATAAGAGCTACCAAGAGATGATACTTGAGTTGGGCCCCATACATCTATATGTAAAATCTCTAACTTTTCACTCTTCTTTTTCATCCCAACTATGAGAAATCTGACTTTCTTTTATTTTCCATAAACACAATGCTCACAGAAATCCAAATCAACTTGCTTAAAAATTGGAAACAAATTTTTTGAGTGGAGAATCTACATCCCCTTCTCACTCATGTTCTTAAGCCTATGATGCCACAATGCTATATCCTCTCATGTAGAAGCTAAATCAATAGAAAATTCAACATTACCGGTACATAAATACAACATACCTACCTTCTTTACTTTTGCTATTATTAGTGATCCTTTAGTGACCTTCCACATTTTTTATGTAAATGTAACTGTACACCCTTCACTTACCAAATGCCTTGTTGAAATTGGATTTCTTCTCAAATCATGAATGTGCTTCACCTCTTTCAACAACCATTGGTTTCCATTTTGTAATTTTATCTATATCTTACCCTTTCCAACAATTTTACATGGTTTATCATCACCCAAATAAACCTGTCCAAATCACCTTAAACATAGTCTTGAAATTATTTCCTATGGGTGTGGCATGAAATGAATCCCCCGAGCCTACCACCCAATAATTAGTAATATTATCTAATGAAAATATTAAATCATCTTGCAACACATCACATGCTACATTTCCTTCCTAATTATTCTCCTATTGTCCATCTCCTTGTTTTCCTTTTCGAGACCAACACTCTTTCTTCAAGTGTCCTTTCTTCCTGCAATGCCAACACTCTAGCTTCCCTCTGGATTTGGCTCTACCTTCCTTAGAATTCCCATGATCCCCTGGGCTCTTTCCTCTCTCCCTTTGTCTTCCCCCATTATCCATAGTCAAAGCATTACCTGATGTCTCACATGTGCTTTTCCATTACATTTCCTCACTAAATATAACACCAACAACATCATCAAAATTTAAAGTGTTTGAATTAGAGAAAGAATTACTCACAACCATGACCAAGCCATTCCATATTTCTAGCTATGAGCACAAAAACAAAATATCCCTAACCTCATCATCAAAGTTTACTCCTACATAACTTAACTAATTTGTGATCATGTTAAACTCATTTAAATGATCAACAACAGACCCACCATCTGACATCTTCATATTAAATAAATGTTTCATGAGAAATACCTTTTTAGAGGCTAAAGGTTTTTCATACAACTTAGACAATTCCTTCATCAGATCTTCCATTGTCTTTTATTTTGAAACGTTGAAAGCCACCAATGCTACCAGACACAACCATATTGTTCCTAGTGCCTTTCTATCAAGAACCTCTCAATTTTCATCCTTCAGAGTCGTCGACTTCTTTGGTCTTCCTCCCAATGGTAGGGAAATATTCTTTTGATATAGATAGTCCTCCATTTGCATCTTCTATAGCTGGTAGTTTTGGTCGTTACAATTCTCGACCCTAAACTTGCCTTCTTTCGCTATTGCTCCCACTTGAACCAGGAACCCTCCTTTCCTACGAGTTTATCATCCAAATAGACCTTTGGCTATGATACTAGTTGTTAGGAATATGATTGCAAAGAGAAAAAAATAAAACAAATCAAAATGAATGCGAAAATAAACACAAAAGAACACAATACAAGAGAGACATCAATATACATGGTTCACCCAATATGGGCTATGTCCACAGAGAAACAACTAGTCCTTCATTTATTTCATTTAGAAAAATTAAGAGATAACACCTACAAAGCATCCGTTGCAACCTCCTCTTTACTCTCTCGCAATATCCTCCCTCAGTCACAATACTCTATCTCATTGTATCAAATTCACCATTACAATGCAATATATATGATCCCACAACATCCAAAATCCCTAATCCATTCACCTCGATTATATTACAACCTTAATTCCTTTAACTAAAATTAGAAAACTATGGGACAAAAAACCATGTGCCAAAACTGCCCAAAATAGATGCAAAAAACCACCCAATTTTTTTTCTTGGGGGCTCTGCCACCATTGCATCTGATGAAACTAACAAAACATGGGGATAATAATGCAAAGAATATAACACAAACCCCCACTAAGGATTGGGATCCAAATGCGCTTGAAACAATACCTCTAAATCAAGAAGATAATGAAGCTCCACAACTAACATAATATAATAGCTTGACAAATCGTCATTGCCTCAAACAAAGGCATAATCTCTCTTGCATGTTTGTTTTCCACTGTCGAGATAGCAGGATCTAGCAGAACCCAAGGATCTTTGAAATAAGAAGTTTCGAAGTAACAACTCCAGGTTGTGGGGTTCGTGGTGACTTACGAGGTCACGACTCACACATGCTACAGTGGATTCAATGTAAGCTATCGAAAGTTGTATATCAAAGGTTCCCATGAGAGAATGGCACATTTCCATTCCCACACTCTTGTAGGCTCTTAAGAAATTCTAAATCAAAAAAACATTGGGTCTTGATGATGTGGATGGATCGAGCCAACAATAGGATAACTGATCAATAGTGATGATCTTCCCTTGATGTGGAAAGTAAATGACTCAAAAGACTGAAGATACCACAAATATCATAACATAAGTCCAAATATGTCCTAAGAGGAGGTTGTAATTGAGTGGAACATTGACCATCTCCACCTCTACAAATATGGTTTTCCCCCGAATTCGATAGGAAATGTGGGGATAATTTCATGAGGCATGAATGCATGCCCGTTGAAGGATTTTAACATGGTTGGAGAAGGATAAATCTCAAGGGAGCCAATATATTTCCAACAAGACAAGGACATGATGCAAGTGGATGAACCTTCATCTATAACTATCCTAAAGATGTTGGTATTGTGATACAACACCTGGATTTGGAAAGTGGTGTAGTGAAAAAGCTTGGGCTTCACATTGTCTAGGTAAAAAATTATCAACTGAGAGTGCATGGGATCGACATCTCCTATAGTCGAAAGAAATGACCTACTTTGCATGGCAAAATTCTAGAGAAACTACAAGGTTGACATAGCTCATCACATGTGTATTTATGTTTTTCAAAGAAAGAGAGTTGTGGATGCTCTTAGTGTTAATAATAATACCGCTAAAGGAAGTAGCAACAAAAAGTTCAGAAAAGGAAAGGAAGCTATTGACAAATGGAGAGAGAGTGAGATTCTTATGTTAATATGAAAAATATAAATTCTTAACTCCTTGCAATAAGAAAAGGGCATGAGATGCCATAAGATGGATGTTCAAGCTGTTTGAAGATATTTCACTAAGGATATGACTCCAATAGTAAATGGAAATTGTTGGAATGAGATGAAGAAAGAAAATGTTTAGTGCATTCCAAATATACAAATGGATGGTAAATCAAATTAGAACATAAGAATTGTAGTTACTTTTGGATGGGAGGTATAAAGAAGGTATATGAAGTGGGAAGTGTATCTATGATTGAAACAAAATAGACTTTGAAATGAGTCCATATAAAGATGGAATGGCATAAACTGTAGCATTATAGAGTGCTAGAACTTTCTTTTAAATGAAGTAAAACTTGGTGAAAGACTAGCCAAGGAAAGGAAGCAATTGTTGAGGTTGTAATACCACTATGGGCTATAAATGAGAAATGACCAAGTTGGGATTGGATAGAATTACTCAAGAAAAATGGAGTAACAATTTCTATAGACAAATATAATGCATAGGAAACTCAAAACAAGAGCAAAGCCTATTGTCATTATCTCATGAGATCTTAGGGTATCCCAAGAAAATAAAGAAAGATACAAGATGCTAAACAATTTGTTTCAACAATAAATGGTGAACATGGTCAGCAAGGTAGATGTGATAATGTTGAAGTTTTCTCTCCCTAAACTTTATTTTATTTATAGAGTAGAGCTCTATAATTTCAAAAATAAAAAGCACAATTGATATGTATGAGCTAAGCATTCTTACTTGGATGAGAAAATCATAATTGATTATCTGTTGGGTGGTTGGTAGTAAGTCCATGAAGTGGATCAACTATGTTGTGGAAATATAGGTTGTGTAGAGGAATTAGAAGAGATAATTCCTTAACTCTTATCTTGATGCATTGTTTATATTTCTGTTACGAGAAAAATCTCTCTATGGCATGGGGTAAATGACAACAGACAAAATGACGCATAAATCAACTCTAATTCCAAATATGATATATAAATGAAATGCTAACAAGACAAGGCCAAGAGCCTACCTCACCCAAACGTTCGATGAAGACCACCGTTGAGCACACAATTCAAAGCTTTATACCTGCAACTTGTCCTCAACAACCAAGATACACAAGCATATGGTGACAATATATAATGTTAGCATATAGATTAGCATAATCCATTAACATACATGAAAAATATTCCCATGGAATAATAATTCAAATATTTGCAAGATATCAATTTGATGAGAAAAGAGTGTTTCTATTAAAATGATCAACAAAAGTATATAGGTGACACACTTCTGTAACAACACATATCAAAATTGAGAAACTAAGTCGCTCCAGCTGGGCCTCCACCACTTCAATTCTCCACCAAAGGCAAACTCATATAAAGGAGACAATGAGATTCTCCATCACAAATATTGAAAGAAGGAGGAGCTTGGGGGCTGAACAAGGGGTTCAAACTTTCAAGGATAAAGGGATACAGACTCAATATGAAGTGAAATTTCTCTAGAGTGTCTTTGCTCTCAAAGTTGAATTCTCTTCTCCAAGGTTTGGATATGGCTCAATTTATAGCCTTCAAATCGAACTGAAAGGTTGAGTTGGAGCATTTCTAGCATATGGAAGGTCAAGGATCATGGATCTCGTGACATGGCATAGAAACTTGACACAATTTTTATTTTTTAGCACCAAACCCAATGTACACATGTTGTAGTGGAGCAACCTGCATATACACTTGTTGTATAACTAACAGAGCGCGTATATTTGGAAAAATGTTTTTTTTAGCTCTGGAAGGTACAAAAAGGGACTTCAAGTCTGCATAGGGAAATGGAAATTCCATCCAAGCAAGTTGCACGAGGTGAGGCAAAATTTGTTGTAACAGATGCCCCCCTAATGTGTGAGGTTAGAGGAGTATTTGGGATGGACGAAATACATTATAATTCCCACAAATGGAGTAATGGAGACTCAACTGGAAGTTCTAGTTACTCATGAGAATATTACAATCCATAATGAATTTGTACACATGGATTCCAATTTGAATTACACCGCAGATCCATGTGGAAATATACCAAATAGTTGTTCATGGCCATGAATAGGAAATAAAAAGAAAACATATTCCATAGGCTATCATAGTCACGAACAAGGCACAGTGGAATCCAATCTCAAAATCAATATGAAGATATCTATATACAATGAAGTACAATATGATCTCCCATGATCACTGAAATCATATAGTTACTGGTCCAATGAAAGACAACAAAATATTAGGAAAGCTTCTACTGTAAGCTGTATGTCTTCTACACTATCCACCGAAGGTGTAAGTCTACATCATGTGAATAGAGGAGTTGAGGTTGAACATAATGAGACTTCGTTTGATTACCGATCATTAAGGTATATCGTTAACAAACACGAGACAACCTACCGATAATGAAAGCAAGTATCAAGACACCGAGTACATTCTTCAAGTGTGAATAAGGGTGTTGAGGTTGAACACCTGAAGAATCCATCGATTAGGAGACATTAATGTATTCCCAACTATCGATGGTGGTAGAACCGACCACTGATGATTGAAAGCCTCTATGTACTCATAGGAATCTAGGCCTCATTTCTAGAATAGATGATGTGAAGTCGATGGAAAGAGACCCACTGAAAGGAGAGCATTAGGGCATATCTCATCAGTCAGCATGAGGTACAAAGCAATAGCTTGATGATTAGGAGGATCTCAGATGAATGAGATGTTTACGAACCAATGACCCTATGCGTCTCTCACATGCACCAGATGCAAGTAGTGCACACAAGAGACCCTTTGAATAACAACCAATATGAAAACTGTCGACAAAGGTGAGGAAACCACCAATCAGGCTAATGGAATCCAAGACACTGCATGAATTCCAATGTGTGAATATATTTATTTCCATTGAACACAAGGGAAACCCCCCAATCAACAACCAATGAGGAGATGTCAACTGTTGGGTTCAAGATTACCTATCCATAATGAAAGTAGGACTAGGGTGCATGGTAGGACTACACCTTCAATTGATTTTGAGATACACTGAGGGTATGAATGACATGCAAAATCAAGAGTTCTAAGAAATGGATGACACATGCTTATAGACTTCCTTTGAACAAGAGCATGAGACACATGGATAACTCAAGAAGCATAGACTGGATGATAAAAATTTGTGATGCAGGAGGCATCAACGAACTCTCCATAGGGACTGGAAGAATAACCAGTCGGAGGAATAAACTCTAAGTAACGATACCGGTTTCCTAAGGTCATGCTAAACCTAAAATTTAGATGACAATGGACTCAAAAGTTTGTGCTCTATTCAAAGGTGACACAATTATTGTCTATATGGGATAATATTCTTTTCCCGCCTGTCTTTTTTTGTTTTTTCATAGGAAATAAAATTCCATAATACAGAAGACGAAGTGAGTGTCATGAGTAAGAAACTAGCTCCAAAAATTGGAACATACCTATGCTAAATGCAAGGAAGTGCATGCAGGGCATGGACACTCGGGGGGATGTTTCCTTTATTGAAAGATTGGTTGTTGTCATTGATGTCAACCATAGTCATTGGTTGTAGTCATTGATGTCAACCCTAGCCATTGGCTTTTGGACCCCACAATTGATCAAAGTAGATAGACACAAAGGAAATTACACATGCATATACAACACCTATGGATGGATAGTATAAGTCATGCTGCTTCTGGGGGTATGTGGCATGTCATGTGGATCCTCACGATTGAGGATAAATGAATTTTTGAAGATGACAATGTGAATCGAAGCATAAACTACATGTTGGCTCTAATGTTAAAAGGAAGTGACATAAAGGGTATAAATACATCTCATTATACATTAATTTTTTAACACACACATGTTTATTAATGAATAGGGAGATATAAGTTGAATTTTTGAGGAAATCTGAAGTAAAGAATGTCGAATTTCAAGGCAGGATGAAATCTTTTGGTGATGTGTTCTAAGGTATGTTATTTACAGGTCATCTTACCCTTTTCGCTATAAATTTGTTTCTAGAAAGATTCATATGGTGAAATTCAGAGGATATTGAGAGGACATATCTAGGTACATGTGGTAAAAGTTTTAGCTCTTTATTCACTATAATTTTGGATATACACTCTGTGGAAGATATGGTTTTTGACTAGTACCAAGGCTAGTCATAAACATGTGTTTCGGGTAAAACAATCATAATGTCTTCATAAAGAATCCACATGAAGCGAGACAAATTGCATTGGAAAGAGTACAGGTTGTAGTTTCTTGTGTACAAATTTCAAAATCTGATGTTAAAAATTTAGCACAGGGCATGCTGTACAAGTTCGCTCTCCTGAATAAACCATAATTGAATAAGGTCTACCATTTTCTCTATAATTCTTTTTTTGGGAGGATTCAAGGAGTGAAACTTGGAGGAGATTCAGAGAATACATTGAGCAATATTATGTAAAGGATCAGATTATTCCAAGAAGTGAAGAATTGCAGAATTTGAAGAAGTCTCAGGAAGCATTATCAGGTTCTATGTGATGGTTGATTGATGGTGATAATTTATTGTAAAGTTTTATTATCTCTCATATATTCTTGGGTGGATATTGGAGGATTGTATCTTCCTTTTGGAGGTTTAACCCTCCCTTTATATTTGGAAGCGGTATCTACCTTTGGAAGTCATTACTTCCTTTGAACAATAATCCATGATTACTTCTTATATATTGTGCATGGTGTATCTCTTATACTATTCTTCATTGTTCATTGGATAGTCTTCATTGCTGATTGGATATAAACTGAATACATGATCTAAATGAAGTATAATTTCAAAAATACTAATTTCTCTAAATATTGATTCACCCCCCTCTCAGTATTTCCAACAATTGGTATCAGAGCAGGTTTCCTTCAGAACAATTTAAGCACTGGAAGGAAAATCCTGAGTAAAGATGGATGACCATGAGCACATTCCAAATGGGATTCAATGATTTGATGGAAACAATTATGCATACTAGAGTGATAGAGTGAAAAATTACCTAACATCTTCAGGAGTAGACATTTGGTACTCAGTTGTAAATGACTATGTAATCCCAAATAATGCTCCCACCGATCCAAATGAGAAGAAACTTATGAGTTGTAATTCAAAATCCATACATGTTATTCTAGGAGCATTGGCACCAACCATTGCTAGAAAAGTGATGGGATGCAACACTTCTAAATAGGTATGGGACAAACTCAAGAGTATATATGAAGGTGATCCAAAAGTTAAGCAGGTCAAGCTTCAATAACATAGAGCAGAATTTGAAAATTTGAAGATGGATGAAAAGGAAGATATTGCAACCTATTTTCTTAGAGTTCATGAAGTTTTTAATACTATCAAAGGATTAGGTGAAGAGATCAATGAATCCTTGGTTGTACAAAAAGTGTTGAGATCACTTCTCTTGAAGTATGATGCTAAGGTGTCTGCCATTGAAGAAACTAGGGACTTGACCAAAATGACAATGGATGAATTACATGGGTCTCTTATAGCATATGAAATGAGAACAGGTACAGAAAGTGACCAACCAAACAATGAAGTAGCCTTTAAAGCCATAAATAAGAAAAAAGACAAGGATAATGACCTTGATGAAGAAATAACAAATTTTGTAAGAAGGCTCCATAAGGGAACTGATATATACAAAGGTAAGTATCCTCTCAAATGCTTTAAATGTGGTAGAATAAGACATATTGCTGAAAAATGCTACCATAAAAAGAGAAGTCTCAACAATAAAAAGAGCTTCCACTCCAAGGATGATGACATCTCCTCAGATGAGAGTGATGAAGAAGATAATGATTGAAGAGGAGTCCTCTTCATAACCCAAGAAACCCAAGATGATGATCACAAGAGTTCTAAAGAAGAAGAAATCATTTCTAAAGAAGATTCAGATGAAGAAACCAATCTTGATTCCTTTTGGGGATACAAAGACAACATAGAGAGTGAACAAGAAGATGAGAATATTGAAAAGTTGAAGTATGTTGAAAGTGAAAATGGAAAGATTAGAAACACAAACATAATACTAAAAGGTGAATTGAGTGGTTGTGAAGAAGAGAATTACAAGCTTGAAAATACAATTCATATCTTAGAAGATTATGAGAAATTGAAAGTAGAATTGGATCACACAAAAGTGGAGCTACTATTGACAATAGAAAAGTTGAAGAATTTTGAAAAAAGCACTGAAAAATTAGATGAGATCCTTAGCAGTCAAATATCTCCAAACGAAAACACAGGACTGTTGTAGGAAAATCTCCCCGCAGACAGGTAGATTGCCTCAAAGAGCTAGACCCTAACTCTAAGACAAAAAGTGCTTAACGTGGACACTGAATTCCTTTCAAATCTACACAAACTAATACATGAGAAGGAAGGATGATAGAGGTACCTTTTAATCGACGTTTGTCCCTGCACGCTCCGAGTCGAGCTCCGAACTCTTGCTCCTTGATGAGTCCTATGGACAAACAAAGTACGACCACTTCCTACTCTATTGATGTTAGCTTGAAAATAGATCTATCTATCAATGATAAGTTCATGTAAGATCAGACACAAACTAGAAAGAAATAGGCCAAGCGTGTCATATTAATGAGAATAACGCCAGCAATACTTACAATCGTAGATGCAAATGCGACAACTTCGTCAAGTCCCCTTCGTCTAACCCTTGCTCGAAAGATCCATGACCTGGATGATAGTAGCTTCACTGATCACTCTCCTTCAGCTGACTGTGTGTTTCCTATGATGTAGTGTACCTTTTTCACTACCGAGATTTTCCAACCTCTCAGTTACCATTCTATACATGAATGTTTACATAATTCATACAGGAATTATAACCACATGCATTTAATCACAATTAAACACACTTAATTCTTAGAGTAAAATATATAAGTTACTGTTACAATTAAACAAGCCATAACATTCAATAGTAATTCATTACACAACAGAAACATGATACATAAACAACTCAGTCATGCCAAATGTGATAAAACATAATTCAGATACTTATCTGTTAACAGTTGTAGAAATCACCAACCAAGTGCAGGCCTTCCACGAACCTCCCAGCCTTAGACCACACTGTTCATCAGCTCAACAGTGGGTCACCCCCAAGCTGGGACCGAGCTCCACCCTAAGGCAAGGAATCCTAGGCTAGGCTGAGGTTACAGGGAAGATAGCACATACACAACCACCAGGAAGAAAGCTCTCCCAGGAATATCCCACGCTCACTGCCCACATAACCTCATTCCCCACATGCCTGTTCCACCCCAGGAGAGTGCACCTTCTCTGTCTCCTAGACAGTCCTTCGACTGCCAGTCTCCCTTACCTTGGGTTACAGGAACAAACTAGACCAGAATTCTCCAGGCTCTATGGCAGCTACAGGGTTCCTTCCAAGAGTTCTCTTCTCCCTTTGTGCACTCTCTCACCTGGAGGAGTCGCTCACAGGCCAACAAGCCTCACACAGTCCAGTACTACGTGGTCACAACAACCCACGGGGAACACAGACAAAGGCTTCCCAAAATGGTTCGGTAGTCACAGGATGATCTCATGGACATGATTTCGGAACCGAGGCTCCACACACAGGCTAGCTCAGCTTTTACCGAACAACCAAGGATTCTTCCACTCAAGTTCAACACAGGGTTCCTGTTCAGGAAATGCGCTCCCGGGTTTAGCCTAGAACAGCCACAGACTCACAGCTCTGGACAGGGTGTACACCGTTTTCTTAGGACAAACACAGGCTTTACGGCTTTCAGAGATGAACCAGGGTAATCTGGTAGAGGTCGTACCGGTTCCACGCTCAGAGGTTCAGGTGAGAATGGAGAGCTGTTCCCCCCACGGTTCAATTTGGTGATTATATTTGCATGCACCAGGGTTGACACTTGTCACCCTGGGAACTGCATGCGTTCCACATCGTGCATCCCCTTGCACGTTCCCTCCCTTACCAGGAACTTAGGATAAAATAATATGCACATGTCTCTTTTTGAAATAATATTAAAATATTATTTCCCAGGCTTAAGCCCCTAGGCTCATCACTCAACCCCTTTTCCCACCTTCCAGCCCCTAGTTTGTTGCCCACTCTGTGGACGCTCAGTCCCCCATCACTCATTCATCGTGGTCGGTCTGCACCTGGTGGTGTTTATATTTTATTAATCATTCTACATACATACAAGTACAACAGCAGGCTCCTAGCCTTCAAACACTTAGGCTCCCTGGCCTAACAAACACATAAGCTTCCCATCTTATACAAAAGTTGGCTCACCAGCCTATAGAACACCTTTACAATTCATTGCATATATCATGATCTGTAACGGGGCTCAGCCTTAGGGACACTACAATCCCCCTCCCCTTATTTTTGCACTGTCCTCAGTGCAACTTACACTGCCTCTGTGTGTCCTTCAAAATTTTCAAAAATATGCGGGTACTCTGCCCGCATAACTTCTTCATGCTCCCATGTCGCATCCTCAGGACCGTACCGGGTCCACTGGACCTTTACAAGCCCTATAGCTTGATTTCAGAGCTGCTTGTTTTCCTGTCCAATATGCGCACATGATGCACTTGCAGGACACCTTCTGGTTCCACCTGAATCACAGTCCAATCGATAATATGATTAGCATCAGGTACATGTTTCTTAAACAGTGACACATGAAACACATTATGTACATTCATAGATGCAGGTAATGCAAGCATGTATGCAACTGGCCCAATCCTTTCAAGGATCTCAAATGGCCCACAAAATCTTGCTGCCAACTTGGCGCAACTTCCCAATTTCAGGGAACTCCTGTTAGTTTTCACTTTCAGGAAAACATGGTCACCCACTTTGAATTCTCTACGGGTTCTGTTACTATCAATGTAGCTTTTTTGCCCGTCCTGGGAAGCTCTCAGATTCTGTTTGATTTTTATCATTTGATCTTCCATCTCTTTGAGTAGTTCAGGTCCAACTACTGTTCTGTCAGCTGAATTATCCCAGCTCACTGGAGTGTTGTACTTTCTTCCATAAAGTTCTTTGAATGGGCTCATCTTCAATGATGCATGGTACCCATTATTGTAAGCGAATTCTACCAAATGCAGGTAGTCTTCCCACCTTGATGGTTTATCCATCACATACATCCTTAGCATGTCTTCGATTACTCTATTTACTCTCTTTGTCTGTCCATCAGACTCGGGATGATATGCTGTACTAAAGTTCAGATTCATTCTGAATCCTTTGAATAGTCCTTTCCAGAAATTCGAAGTGAATTTCGGGTCCCTATCAGACACAATTGTCTTAGGAATTCCATGCAAGCGTGCAACTTCTTTTAAAAAGATATCAGCAACATCTGCTGCTCTGTGGGTGGTTTTCAGTGGAATAAAATGGGCAGCTTTAGTAAGCTTGTCCACCACCACCATGATTGAATCATGCTGCTTGCTTGTTTTGGGAAATCCTGTGATAAAATCCATTGTTACCACATCCCATTTCCACTCAGGAATGGGTAAAGGCTGCAACAACCCTGTTGGGTGTCTGTGCTCAGCCTTGACCTTATGGCATTCGATACATCTGGTGATGTATTCAACAATTTCCTTCTTCATACCTGGCCAAAAATAATGGCTTTTGACTGCTGCCACAGTCTTCTGATATCCAGGGTGACCAGCATAAGTCACATTATGCAATATTTTAGAATTTCCAGCTTCAATTCTCTATCATTAGGTACATACACTCTGTTTTTATACATAAGTAAACTATCAGTTCCCAAGGTATAACTTTCCTTGGTTTGTGGTTTCTCATTCTACTGTAGCTTTGCTACCAGTCTCTTGTACTGCAAATTAGCATTTGCAGCTTCAAGAATTCTGTCTTTCAACTCAATTCTATACATGCTAATGGCTGTAGCATGTAATTCATGCAATTTTCTGTTGAGTGCATCATCCACTTTATTGTCCTTCCCTTTGATATGCTTGATATCAAAGTCATATTCGCACAGAAATTCCAGCCATCTGATTTGCCTGGCATTTAAAGTTGGATGATCAAATAAATACTTCAGACCATTGTGGTCTATTCTTAATTCGAATTTCTTGCCCATGAGGTAATGTCTCCATTTCCTCAATGCATGGACAACTGCTGCCAGCTCTAAATCATAAGTGGCATAATTATTTTCATGCTCTTTCAGCTTTTGGGATTCATAGCAAACTACAAATCCTTCTTGGCTGAGAACTCTTCCCATCCCCTCCTTACACACATTTGTGCATACTACATAATCCTTGTCTGGATCTATAATCTTCAGGATTGGAGCACTAGTGAGCAGCTGCTTCAATTGCTGGAAGCTGCTCTCACATTGTTCAGTCCACTGGAACTTCTTCTCCTTCCTTTTCAAGGAAGTGATAGCATGAGCTATCCTTGAAAATCCGGCTATGAACCTCCTATAATAACCTGCCAGACCCATAAAGGATCTAACTTCTGTCACATTTCTGGGCGCTGGCCACTCTTGAATGGCCTGTACCTTCTCAGGATCCACAACGATCCCCTCTTCAGAATGTTAAGCCCTAATATTGGCTCATTACCACTTAATTGGGGCATATTAGATTAGTAATGTTATTTTATTTATGTCGGCTTTAGGCCATTAGTTGTGATTTAGATTAGTAATGTTATTTTATTTATGTCGGCTTTAGGCC
>ML795432.1:58511-71865 GCA_009831015.1 Picea engelmannii
GACATTTTCATTTTGAATCATCTTGTACTTGAACATTTAAGTGGGGTAAAAGGAGGTTGCCCCCTCGAAGAGGCTTATTATCTGAAATTATCTCTTTTTCAAGGCGTTGAGTACTCTTCCTGAGGTTTTTCTATGCTATATTGCTGTTTGGTTCTTAACACAGAAATAATGTGTCCCAGATAATGGACCCGCTTTTGATAAAATGAGCACTTGCTCAGTTTTGCGTAAAGCTGGTGTTCTCTCAACACCTGCAGCACCATTCTCAAGTGTTGTTCATATTCTTCCTCTGTCTTGGAATACACCAAGATATCGTCCAAGAAGACTATGACGAACTTGTCCAAATAATTTTTGAACACTCCATTCATTAAGCACATGAAGACCGCAGGCGCGTTGGACAGTCCAAACGGCACCACAGTGAACTCATAGTGACCGTACGTTGTTCTAAAGGCGGTCTTGCTGATGTCTTCATCTTTTATCCTCACTTGATGATATCCAAATTGAAGATCTATTTTTGAAAATACTTTCGCATCCTTTAACTGATCAAAAAGATCATCAATCCTTGGCAGAGGATATTATTTTTTGACAGTGACTTTATTCAACTGTCGAAAGTCAATGCACAGCCTCATCGTCCCATCTTTCTTCTTCACGAATAGGACTGAGGCTCCCCACAGTGACACGCTAGGATGAATGTAGCCTTTCTTTAATAGCTCTTCAAGCTGCAATTGCAACTCTTTCAGCTCTGGCGTACTCATCCTATAAGGAGCTTTCGAAACTGGAGCTGCTCCAGGCATCAGATTTATAGAAAAATCGATGTCCCTCTTCGGAGGTAGTCCAGGCACCTCCTGAAACACGTCCTCAAACTCTTTGAGCACCCTGTGGTCTTCTAGATTCGAGACCACATTTTGGAATACTTCTTCCACCCAGGCTGCAAATAATTGACAGCCTTTCCAGTAACATTTCTTCAGCTGCATAGCTGAGATTTCCCTCATAGCCATGGCTCTGGGAATTCCTTGAACTGTTACCTGATTTCCCTCTTTGTTCAGACATGTGAACCTCTTGTTTCGACAATCCAGAAGGGCATGGTGTTGGTCCAACCAGTCCATCCCAATTAAGCAATCATACGAGCCTAAAGGCAGAATGTTCAATTCAGCCTTAGTGCTCATTCCTTTCATGTTCACTGAACAAGACTTAACCAATTCTGTGACCTTCCTCTTGGTCCCTATGGCTAACTACACTAACCAAGACTTCTCATGTTTTCTCTTCGTTAGATGCAAACTTTCCACCACTCAAGGATCTACATAACTATGGCTAGCCCCTGAATCAATTAAAATAACAAGTGGTTGGTTGTTGATCATACCTTCCACTTCAATCATGTGCGATTGAAATTCCGCTTTCTTGTTGTCCAGGGATGCGTAGATCCTCGGCATTCAGCTACCCATATCCTCCACTATTTCATCTTGTTGAACAGTATGGACAGTTCTTGCTTTGTCCTTTCTGTGGGGGTAGTCTCTGTACCTATGATTCCCTTTACAGCCCCAACACTCCATGGGTGGAGGCTTTGGCATCTGTTCACTCCCTTCAACTTTCCCGGGCTTTTTAAAAGATGACTGTCCCCAAGGACTATTTCTGAAAAAGGAAGGCTTGCTTCCCTTCTGCCTCTGTTCTTTCTTAAACCTCTTCTGGTCATCCCAAGCCTTCCGAAAGGTAGGCTTTTCTCTTTGCTGTTCGTATAAGCATTTCACCCTTCTTATCGTTTCTTCCATAGTCTTAGGATCATCATATTGAATTTTGTCACCAATAGAAGGTGGCAGTCCACTCAGGTACCTCTGAATTTTAACAGCCTCGTCTTTGATAAATGGAACATACTTCAGCAGTTTCAGAAAACTTCGTCCATACTCATCAATGGTCATGCTGCCTAGCTTGAGTTCGAAGAAATCCTTCATCTTTCTGTCATAGTATCTTTTAGTCAGGTATTTCTTCTCGAAATACCTCTTGAATTCTTTCCAAGTGAGCTCTTTCTCTTGAATGTGCTGCACCTGCACAAACTGATCCCACCACATGGAGGCTTTTCCTTTCAGTTGGTACATTGCAATTCTTCCCTCTGCATGGGCAGAATAATTCTGCAGCTGGAAGTATTTCTTCATACCCAACAACCAAGTCTCGGCATATTCCTCCTTCTTATGTTCTCCATCGAATGTTGGAGGCTTAATCTTGTTCATCTCTCCTTTCAATTCCTCCCTTCCAGATTTCTGATGTTTTCTGGTAGGTGATGGGCTTGAACTACTGTGTGTCTCCCTGTCCGTATGTTTTTGGGAGCGACTGTGATATCGGCTACCACTCCTTGATCTGCTTCTTTTCCCATGGGTTCTGTGACTCTCTGTCGTATCTGAGTCTCTTCCCTTCTCAAGTTTCTTCTCTATTCTTTCCAGACTTTGCAAGAACTTTAAGTTTAATTTCCCTTGTCGATCCTTGACTTTCATGAGCTTTCGGCTATCAGCTCGACGCTCCTTGGCCTCTCTTTGCAATCCTTCAAGGATTTTCATTATATGTACTTCCTTATCCATCTCCTTTCCATGCCCATTAGAGTTCGATCCTTCGACTCCTAGGTTAACATCCTTTCCTTCCCGTTCGTCTTCCATTTTAGGGGTAATTTGCACTCTTCCCCACTCCATACTCGGCGTTGATTAACTGGAGTTTTGGCCTCTGTTGTATTCTGAACATGCACTGTGCAATCCAATTCAAAATTGTCAGGCCATTAAACTTCATGAATAATCCACAACGTTTATAACTAATACGAACAAGAACGAAAGACATTTCAACTTCACAAGTTTTCTGAGCTCTCTGGCTCTGTGTTTTTCGGGTTTCTTGAAATTCTCCTTTTTCCCTATCGAAAATTTTTCCTCCCACAGGAACTCTTCGAGGTCTCCCTTCCTTCTATTGGGGTTACCTCTAACGGGGTTTTGAAACCGACAGTGTTCTTGTGGGTTGAATCCCCAATTTCTGATTTCCGATGCGCTACCTTTACGCGTTAGCCCTTGTTATGGTTCTACACCATGTGACCGCTGACCTGTGACCCCGGCCTTTTCCCTTATCGGGGTTCGGGGTTTTGCGAATCGAAATGTGCCAAAACTCTTGACAAGGAAATCCCTGATTTCCAATGGACTTCGTCCGTGCTAGCCCTCCGGGCTATACCCTCACCATACGACCACTGCCCATGACCGTGATCAATCCTCCTATCGGGGTTTCGGGATTTGTGATGTCGCGATGCACATGCATTCACAACCTCCGATCCTCCAATTCTTGATGTGCTTTTACACTAGCTAGCTCTCCTGGCTCAGCCTCTGGTCCACGTGGCCATACTATATGACCTCCACCTTACCCCGTCGGGGTTTCAGCGGTTTCAATGTCAAAGTGCATACGCTCATGGGTTCCCTGATATCCCGATTACCGATATGCTGACGCGCCTTTTGCTTTAACCCTTCACGGTTAAGCCCAGGTCCATGTGACCTCTACCCCATGACCGTACTCAAATCTCTCGTCGGGGTTTCGGGGTTCGGAGTTTCAAAGTGTATGAATCACTTATCACCGGGGTTCCCGATTTCCTGATGAACTTCAAACACCGATGGACTTACTCCTTGTCGGGACTTTCCCCGATGGCATATCTCTGCCACGTGTCCCCTAATATGAATGGTCCAGATCTTGTCGTGAAATCGCAGATCGCGATTCCGTGTGACGAGATCTCTATGTGCTCGAGAACTCCAATTCTCCGATTTTCGACTCTCTCCAAGATTCTGACACGTGTCCTCCTTGGGATCCTACGGCTAGGATTTCTTTGGTGTTTCGAGACTCACAAGGTCTCGGTTCTCTTGACTTCTAAAACCCTGATGACTCCAATATCCCGACGCCTCTCCGGGACTTCTCCTCTACCCATGAGGACTTAAAACCTGTGCAACTTCTGTCAACTTGGACGGTTGACGGGTAATCCCATAGTGATCTTACGACTCACGATCCTCCCGAGTTTAAACTCCTGGTGTGGTCGTAACCTCCTGTGCAGTATCCAAAGGCTTTAAACCTTGTGCACATTCTCCAGATCTGACGTTTACAAGGGTTTGCCTTCCCTCCCGATCATATCCTACGGTTCTAACACCATTGGTGTAAATACCTGTTCTTCCCATGGCCATAGACCACGCTGGCTGTGGTTTCACAGCACCGCTAAACCTCGTGAGCTTAAAAACTCATCAAGTATCTCCTTGACGCTTCATAGCAAACCAAGGTCCGAAATTGGTCCTCCTGACTCAATTTCCCCTCGCATTCTCATTCCAAAGACTACTCCACTGGCCCATCTAGGCTCAGTGTCGAAAACTTGGCTCTGATACCAATTTGTAGTGTACCTTTTTCACTATCGAGGTTTTCCAACCTCTCAATTACCATTCTATACATGAATGTTTACATAATTCGTATAGGAATTATAACCACATGCATTTAATCACAATTAAACACACTTAATTCTCAGAGTAAAATATATAAGTTACTGTTACAATTAAACAAGCCATAGCATTCAACAGTAATTCATTACATAGCAGAAACATGATACATAAACATCTCAGTCATGCCAAATGTGATAAAACATAATTCAGATACTTATCTGTTAACAACTGTAGAAATCACCAACCAAGTGTAGGCCTTCCACGAACCTCCCAGCCTTAGACCACACTGTTCATCAGCTCAACAGTGGGTCACCCCCGAGTTGGGACCGAGCTCCACCCCAAGGAAAGGAATCCTAGGCTAGGCTGAGGTTACAGGGAAGATAACACATACACAACCACCAGGAAGAAATCTCTCCCAGGAATCTCCCACGCTCATTGCCCACAGACCCTCATTCCCCACATGCCTGTTCCACCCCAGGAGAGTGCACCTTCTCTGTCACCTAGACAGTCCTTCGGCTGCCAGTCTCCCTTACCTTAGGTTACAAAAACAGACCGGACCGGAATTCTCCGGGCTCTATGGCAGCTACAGGGTTCCTTCCAAGAGTTCTCTTCTCCCTCTATGCACTCTCTCACTTGGAGGAGTCGCTCACAAGACAACAAGCCTCACGTAGTCCAGTACTGCGTGGTCACAACAACCCACGGGGAACACAGACAAAGGCTTCCAAAAATGGTTCAGTAGTCACAGGATTATCTCACAGACATGATTTCGGAATTGAGGCTCCACGCACAGGCTAGCTCAGCTTTTCCCGAACAACCAAGGATTCTTCCACCCGAGTTCAACACAGGGTTCTTGTTCAGGAAATGCACTCCCAGGTTTAGCCTAGAACAACCACAGACTCACATCTCTGGACAGGGTGTACACCGTTTTCTCAGGACAAACACAGGCTTTACGGCTTTCAAAGATGAACCAGGGTAATCTGGCAGAGGTCGTACCACACAGAAAAGAGTGGACACAAGAGCTTTCATAGCATAGACGTAATCACGCCCAAGGAGTAAAGCAAAATCCAAGGGGTCTCGGACCACCATGACATCGATAAAGACAGTTTTCCCTCCCAAAGTTATAGGAAACTGAGGAAGGATCCCTAAAGGTTGACTAGTTCTTCTGTTAAAAGCTAACATATTCTATGTAACCAGTGCAAGTTGCAGACAACCCAAAGCGTACCAAGCAACAAAAGACAAAATACTAATGGACGCACCTTCATCTATCAGCGTTTGAGGAACGTCCCGACCACGAACCTGTACTGTAATCTGGAAATGAATGTGAGAGGGAAGACGAGGTCTAGTTAGCACACCCCAATCAAAAAGGATGGCCTCATTACTTGGAGGGGGTTTTGTAGGAGAAGGAGGAATGCCCCCCGGTATGGTAGAGTCTGTATTAACGAGAAAAACATGGGCATTATCAGGTTTACTCTCTAGAAGGAGAGTAGGATCGACCGATGATTGGATCAGATCAACCAATGGTGGACTTGGATAGACCACTTTAGCACTCTTCAGAGGAAGA
Organism: Picea engelmannii; assembly: GCA_009831015.1. NCBI lineage: Eukaryota > Viridiplantae > Streptophyta > Pinopsida > Pinales > Pinaceae > Picea > Picea engelmannii. Next base: position 64,500 of record ML795432.1, read on the forward strand.
GTGGGACTGACCAAGGAAGAGACCAGATCAGTCACTTTGACATTCCTCAACGGAGGAATGGGATCGACCGATGGAGAAACTGGCTCAACCACTTTGGCACTCTTTAGAGCAAGAGTGGGACTGACTGAGGAAGGGACTGGATCAGTCACTTTGGCATTCCTTAATGGAGGAATGGGATTGACCGATGGTGAAACTGGATCGACCACTTTGGCACTCTTCAGAGGAAGAGTGGGACTAACCGAGGAAGGGGCTGAATCAATCACTTTGACATTCCTCAATGGAGGAATGGGATCGAACGATGGCAAAACTGGATCGACCACTTTAATTTCATTCTCCAAGGGAAGAATGGGGTCGACGGGTTGAAACGGATCGACCGCTTTGGTGTCACTCTCTAATGAGAGAGTGGGATCGACCGAGGATGAAAATAGATCGACCACTTTGGTGTCACTCTTTTGATGAAGAGCGGGGCTGATCGATGACAGAACTGGATCAACTACTTGGGTTTGTGGTTCAATCGAGGAGGAAACTAGATTGACCACCTGATCAACCGGACTGATCGGGGATGGAACCGGATTGACCAGTCCATCAACCAACGATGTGTCAGAGGAAAGTTTACGATAACCTTTTGGAAGTTGAAGTTTTTCCAATAGAGAAGAATCCTCATCCATGTGAGGACAAAGGTGAGAGTAATGATCACCTTTACATAACATGCAAGGGAACTTGATAGTTTTCTTCTTCTTGCCAACCTGAACATCACTAGTTGATGGGGTATCATCGACATGACCGACAAAGGCCGATGACATGGAGAACCATATTTCTAAGACCTGGGTAAGACCAGGGAAATCCCTCAGAAAGTGGTCACCCTTACAAAGGCTGCAAGGGAATTTGGGTTTTGGATTCTTCATTTTGATCTTGTTGACCTCATCAACACTCCTAATACTATTAACAGTAACTGGTTTCTTAGAGCCAACATCTGATGTTGTTGGGGTCTTTGTCCTTTTCGGGTTCTTCTTCTTCTTCTCTTTCCGTTTCTTCTTCTTCTGATCAACCTGGATACTTGCTTTATAGCTTTCACTAGGCAAAGAAGGAGAAATGGAAGGATATTTGATGGACAAAGAAGGTGAAAAGTTGACATGAGGTTGATGTGTGGGTGGTGTATTTACATCCAAAGTATTAGGTGCAACTGAAACATTGGGAGGATTCGGGATCACCAGAGTGGCAAACAACCAAACTGGTAATCCAATAGTGAGTCTTGGAAGACTCAGTGTGGCAACATATGGAGGACCAAAGTTTCCAAACGAAGGAAAGGTATAAGGTTCCCCAGGAAAAGGGGTTCCTCCATTGGTACTCCTAGGATTCAATGCCATTACCACTGACTTGACCTAAGGTCCACTAAGTAAAATAAACAACACACGCTATGAATCTAAGAAGCAATCAATCAAACAAACCTTCTTACGATGAAACCACTAGTTGGTGATGAAATCCAATGTCACGAGATCAAAATAGGAAGGGGCAGGGATATAGCGGGTGGATCAGTTATGTTGGTGACCTGCTTAACGGACTTACGCCTTGGTGCAAGATTCCACGCAATAATTATGGATTTACCCTCCAAGGAGCCTGAGTGAGTTTGACCAACGTCTGTTCCAGGTATAGTGAGACTTCCCTTCACCGTCACCTTGTGTGAGACCCTAAAGATTGTGGCTACTAAGGTCACCAACTCGTAGTCAGCCCCTGGGCGGGTACAGTTGACAGTCCAGTCGGAACGTATGGGCAGGATAACAAGTCTGAAATCAACTTGAAAGGTTTCCACTCAACATTGTGGGTATACCTTCCAGTGACCCCCAATATACGATCTGACCACTATAAACAGTTGAACCATGGAGGGATATCTCCATAACTCACCCGAATCCGACCTCGTGCGTAACCCCTGTGTGAGAGGGGGATCCCAGGTAGACTAATATGACAATTGGATTTAACTCTCCCTACCGCAAGATACTAAGTTTGTTTGATAGTTTTGGAAAGTTATCCTTTCAACCTATTCCAAAGCCCTACACCTTAAACTAATGTAAGTTTGCTAACAAAGATGTAAAAAGTCTGATAAATTTTAGTTAAGCATTGATTTTAATGGTTGTTGTTTATTTAGAGGGTGTACGAAAGTGAAACTGATGAAATGATGACTCAATTCCCAAAAATATGGATGAAATATGATAATCAATCATTTATTTTCAATGAATACCTATTTAAGGGAAAGAAGAAGAGTCATTTTCACTATCAAACACTTGATAAGGAATGCCCTCAATCAATTTTGTTCTCAATCAAATCCAATATAATGCTACAACATTTCAGAAATGCAAACTAATATGCAAACTAATCATTAAGATGTACTTTTGTCGTTTTCATGCGAATGATGATTAATTCAATGAAAAACTTGTCCTGCCAACTACCCTTTTAGATCAAGGAGATTTAGACAAGAAAACACAGATTTCACACAAACAACACACCCTTTTGCAATCAAACAAGAGAAAGAAAATAAAAAACGCAAAAGGAAGGAGAAAGAGATTGGATCATATGACCTCAAGAAACCAAATGAGAAGAGTTACAAACTTCTAATGTCCTTCAATAGAGTTCCTGCTCAGTTGGATAGGAGAGAAGAAAGCAAGGGATTGATTTCAAGCTCTCAACAAAAAAAACTCAAAAAGAATGAAGAAGGGCATAAAAACTGAACAACAGGGTGTTTACTTCTCAGGAGGAAGCATGTCAAAGGTCAAAGGAAGCATCATTGAATCACAAAGCAGCTCAGCAAGTGAAGAAACAGGGTTTTTAACCTCAAAAATGCAATTTTTTGAAGGGATTTTGTGAAAATAGGGATTGACGCTCTGGTGTAAGGGACACCAGGATGTTATAAAGCTCTGTCCAACACTCTAAGGGAGCACTGGCACCCTGCTAACAAGGTAGGGGAGCGCTGGAGCCCAAAAGCTCAGAAAACAGTCCAAAAAACCCAAAATTCAGTCAAATTTTGATAATCAGGCTGAGTGTGATGGAGTGAAGAGTCAATCAGCAAATGCAACCAGATATAAAGGGGTGAACAAGGTCTAAGAAGAAAAAAGGTAAGACAAGGTCTATGAGGAAAAACAAAACTAAGAAAGTTTTGATTCGATCCCCAATGGAGTTGCCAGTTTATGTTGTAGGAAAATCTCCTTGCGGACAAGTAGATTGCCTCAAAGAGCTAGACCCTAACTCTAAGATAGAAAGTGCTTAACGTGGACACTGACTTCCTTTCAAATCTACACAAACTAATACATGAGAAGGAAGGATTATAGAGGTACCTTTTAATCGACATTTTTCCCTGCACGCTCCGAGTCGAGCTCCGAACTCTCGCTCCTCGATGAGTCCTGTGGACAAACAAAGTATGACCACTTCCTACTCTATTGATGTTAGCTTGAAAACAGATCTATCTATCAATGATAAGTTCATGTAAGATTAGACACAAACTAGAAAGAAACAGGCCAAGCGTGTCATATTAATGAGAATAACGACAGTAGTACTTACAATCGTAGATGCGAATGCGACAGCTTTGTCAAGTCCCCTTTGTCTAACCCTTGCTCGAAAGATCCACGACCTGGATGATAGCAGCTTCACTGATCACTCTCCTTTAGCTGACTGTGTGTTTCCTATGAGATCATAGGTTTCATGCTAGCAATTCTTCCCCCTCTCTCACCATCATAGAGCCTGCTTATATAAGTTAAGAGAAGCTTAACCTCTTGAGTTATCTTTAGAACAAGTTGAGGAATCTTCTCCTTGGATCAGGGATCTCCTGATGGAACCAAGAATTCGAGTACAATTGCCTTCTAAACTCGAAATATCCTTCCCTTATTCTCCTCAACGGGCCAACTACTTCCTTATATTAGACAACGCTCCCTCAAAAGGGGCATCAGGGCGCTGTAGCGCTCCCTAGGAAGCTTGAGGGGAGCGCCAGTGCTCCTTCAGAGGGGTAGATGAGTGTTATAATGCTCCTTGAGACCTTATAGGGGAGCGCCAGCGCTCCTAAGGCTGATGCAGAGGAGCGCTCACCTTCCAAACCCTTGTTTAAGAGCTCCTTTCAGCTGATAAGAGTTTTTTGACTTCAGTTAATCATTCTTCCTCCTCCAAATCAAGTGTCTGATTTATTCTAGATGCCTCCTTGGTGTCGTCATCACAACAGTATGCTTTGTTTGATGTTTGTGACACTTGTGAATGACATGTGACACTTGCGATAGTTGAGAGGATCATGTGACACTTACGACACTTATCAAAGTGAGCAATATTGAGGTGTAACAAGGACTAAGATACAATGAAAGTTTGAAGACAACAAAACAAGAGAAGGAAGCTAAAAAGGATGAAACCAACACTTCAGAGCAAGTTGAACAACAAGATAGATGACTAGAATTCAGAAGGAATGAGACATCAAGAAGATCCTCTCCCATCAGGTATGAAAGCAATCATTATGAAGGAAACTACGAAAGAATAGATCGTGAACCTAGATGGACCACACCACAAAGAAGATCATTTACTCGTAGGTATCAAAATTTCTTTCTTGGACATTGTTATACTTGTGGAAATTTTGGACATAAGGCAATCAATTGTAGAATCAATGAAAGGAATAACTACGCAAGATACATGGATGGTGAAAATAGTAGATATGGAAATGTTCGCAAACCTGTCAATAGAAATTATAATCCTTTTGACCCATTAATGGATCAAAATATTGTATGCTACAAGTGCAATAATCTTGGTCACAAAACACAATATTGTAGACAGATGAAGGAAGACAATCCTATGCCAAATGTCCCTATACCAACTACAACATGGAAAAGGAAAGAAATTCCACACAATGAAAACCGTTGAATAACATTGGTTGCTAAAGAATGCAAAGAAGAAGATGAATGGTTCATAGACAATGGGTGCTCATCTCATATGACCAGAGATCAAAGCAAATTTGTCAGCTTGAAGAAAAAGGGTGGAAATGTTGCATTTGGGGATGACTCATCTACCAAAATACTTGGAAAAGGAATTGTAAATCTTGGAAGTGAAAATGTAAAAGCAGGAAAAGTCCTATTGGTTGAAGATCTAAAGCATAATCTCCTCAGTGTCAACAAAGTATTTGATCAGGGATACACTCTTACATTTGACTCTCGAAAATGTAAAATCAAAGAAAAGAACACAGGAAGATTGGTTGCAACTGCAACAAGAAGACCAAACAACATATACATCCTAGACATGAAGAAGAGAGAGAAGACATAAGCCACACAAAAGTATTCCTAGGAAGAAATTCCCAAAGACCAAAAATAAGGATGAAGTATTATTGAGTGCCACATGTTCAGGAGGAGAAACCCCAAGGAATAAGGTCACCTTATGCCATTGAACTCAGGGGGAGCAACCCCACCCTTTTCCATTGATGTCAAAGGGGGAGATAAATTGGGATCATGATGACAAGGGGAGCATGAGTGTTGCCATCAATGAAAAAGGGGGATATTTTTGGAAGATTGGTTGTTGTCATTGATGTCAACCATAGTCATTGGTTGTAGTCATTGATTTCAACCCTAGCCGTTGGATTTTGGACCCCACAGTTGATTGAAATAGATAGACATAAAGGAAATTACACATGCAGATAAAACACCCATGGATGGATATTATAAGTCATGCTACTTTTGGTGGTATGTGGCACTTCATGTGGATCCTCACGATTGAGGAGAAATGAATTTTTGAAGATGATAATGTGAATTGAAGAAGAAACTACATGTCGGCCCTAATGTTAAAAGGAAGTGACATAAAGGGTATAAACACATCTCATTATACATTTGTTTTTTAACACACACAAGTTTATTAATGAACAAGGATATATAAGTCGAATTTATGAGGAAATATGAAGTAAAGAAGGCCGAATTTCAAGGGAGGATGAAGTATTTTGGTGATGTTCTCTAAGGTATGTTTTTTTTTTTCTTTTCTAGTTTGTCTGTGACCTGCGGGACTAGCCTGTGGCTTGAGTAACCGTGACTCAGGGGCATCTAAGACGTCAAAATCACCCGGGGATCGCATCCGACCTGAGCCACACCAACCCTTAACATGGATGGATTTTTTGTCCCCACAGTTTTTGAATTGGTGAGTTAACATCACAAAGTGCCTTAACAACACACTCCATCACCGACTATCCTACACCTTGGGGACATGTTCTAAGGTATGTTATTTACATGTCATATTACCATTTTTTATATAACTTGGTTTCTAAAAATATTCATATGGTGAACTTCAGAGGCTATTAAGAAGGCATATCTAGGTACTGTTGGAAGATTGGTTGTTGTCATTGATGTCAACCCTAGTCATGGGTTTTGGACCGCAAGATTGATGAAGGTATTCAGACGTGAAGGAAAATGCACTTGTAGATACAAGACCCATGGATGGATAGTATACATCATGTTGTTTTCGGTGGTATGTGGCACGTCACGTGGATCCTCATGGTTGAGGAGAAATGAATTTTTGAAGATGACAAAGTGAATTGAAGAAGGAAGTACATGTAGGCCTTGAAGATAATTAAAGAAAATAATTACAAAATAAGAAATTGTAAAGTCGGCCCTAATGTTAAAAGGAAGTGACATAAATGGTATAAATAAATATCTTTATACATTTATTTGATACACTAGTCGAATTTAAGAGGAAATCAGAAGTAAAGAAGGTCATATTTCAAGGGAGGATGAAGTGTTTTGGTGATGTGTTCTAAGGTATGTTATTTTCAGGTCATCTTACCATTTTTGCTCTAACTTCTTTTATAGAACGATTCAAATGGTGAAATTGCTCTGGTATTGAGAAGACATATCAAGGTACCTGTGGTAAAAATTTCATCTCTTTATTCGCTATAATTATGGAGATACACTCTGTGGAAGATAGGGTTTTTGACCAGTCCTGAAGCTAGTCAATAAACAAGTGTTCCGGGTAAAACAATCATAACTTATTCATAGAGAATAAAAATGAAGTGGGAAAAATTGCATTGGAAAGAGTATGGACTGTAGTTTCTTGTGTACTATTTTGAGAATCTGATGTTAAATATTGAGCGCAGGGCATTCTGTGCAAGTTCAGTCTCCTGAATAAACCAAAATTGAACAAAGTCTACCATTCTCTCTATAACTTGTTTTTGGGTGGAAGGAAGGGGCAAAGATGGAGAGTTAAATATTCTCTTAATATTGGAGTAATGTATATTCCTCTTGGAGGTTTATCCCTCCCTTTACATTTGGAAGTTGTAGCTACCTTTGGAAGTCATTACTTCCCTTGAACAATAACTATTGATTATTTCTCATATATTGTGCATGGTGTATTGTGGTGTATTGGTGTAGCT
>ML795432.1:108753-124133 GCA_009831015.1 Picea engelmannii
AGTTCATTCTTCCTGTGCTTGGCTGAGAAAAGGGGTTGAAATTTTGGGTAGAAGGTTAAAAGGTTAAATCTGAAGGGTCATGATCTGCATATAGGCTTAGAACCCTAGCTTATTAGTCCGTAGGGTAAAATACCCAACAACAGTATCATGATTTGGCATACCACTCAGAAATACAAAAGGAGTCATCCCCATGTAGTGAGAAAAGACCATGGGCTGGGTAGCACTAATTGAGGGATTCGTGGGGGCTCCACTAACCATAGCAATGAAAACTCACAATGCAATACAAAATCCTAAGGCCAACTAATAATCAAAGAGCACACCAAAGTAAAGCAAAAGGGCCAATGCACACAAACGAGATATAGTGGCTGAAATGGGGCCTCCCTCACTAGAGTAGGTATGTCTACCCAAGAGCGACCCGAGACTCCCTTCAAAATATTGGAGGTATCATAATCAGTTATAAGGGCCTTCATGGGATTAACAATGCAGTCGGTTAGATCCCCCAAGAGAGGTAATCCTCCACAAAGGAAGGTGTTGTCTGACCCTTATCTAACTCTGGGTACCTGCAGAATAACCCCTACAAGTAACCTATGTGGCTACTTATGTCAAGCAACTAAAGTCACCACAATATAACCCATGCGTAGGCGAACAATCGTAAGTCTGGTGCACAGTATGGGCATGGTAACAAAGCACAAAATCTTGAAAGGACCGCCTCTCATGGAGATAAAGGTACTAGCAAGACCCCAAAATATGAATAGAACCCCATAAATATCTTTGACGCTAAGAAGCTATTAGAGGGATATCTCTGCAACCAACTTCATGCGACCTCATGCTTGACTCCGGTGAGCGGAGCCTCCCGACATCACTAATTGCATAATGGGTTTTACCACTCCATGGTCAGACACATATGTTTAGTTTAATAGCCTTGGAGAAGTTTACTCTCAAATTCCTATTCTAAGGCCCTATGTCCTATACTTGTTTGTGTACCCTGAAAAATAAAGTTGTTTCTAATAAATTTTAATTAATAATCGTTACTTTTAATGGCTTCTTCTTACTCAAGAGGTGTGGTCGTGACACTGATGGTATTACGACTCAACATATAAAATAAGTGAATATAAAAACACTGCTAAGTAATAATATTAAATTCTAAAGAGATGGTATGCGTCTAAATGCAACTTTTCAATGCAATCTCTACAATTTCAATGAAATGTAATCTCTCCACATGTGTCAAAATCGATGCAAAGTAATCAAAAGAGAAAATGACATAATGAAAAATGAGCAAATGTTTTTGTATTTTTGATATAAAGAAAAGAAAATGCAAGGACTAAATAACAGCTTCACATGCAGACCCTATTGCAAGCAAAAAGAGACAAGCTAAGCAGGATACCAAGAAGAAAACACTCAGACCAATGTGTAAGGACAACCAATGAAAAAGATGATAAGAAAAAATACTGCCCGATAATTCAACAATAATAAGGTTTCCTATCACTCTTTAAGCACTTAATAGTCAGGACAAAGACCCAAGAAGACTCAACAACCAACCAAACTCACCCAACAAACACCAAACTCAACCAACAAGAATACATAGCTGATGTACGCGTTTGTTTGAGCAAAAGTCATGTATGTATGCACCCTATAGAAGGATAGATCACGTATGTAATCATTTGTCAAGGGAAAAACTGCGTATATATAGTAAAACAATGACATGGAAAGGGTTAAGCCAACAAACTTAGATGAAAAGTAAAAATAGTCTGTCAAGCAATCAGGCAACAAGGAAACTCATGCTAAAAAAGAGAAAATCAAGGAGAACACACCCTAAACCCCAAAAAAGAGGATGAATCCCCAATATGGTCACCAATTATGTTACGAGGAAAATATCTCTATGGCATGGGGTAAAACACAACATACAGAATGACACGTAGAAATCAACTCTAATCCCAAATATGCTATATAAATGAAATGCTAACAAGACAAGGGAAATAGCCTACCTTGTCTAGACGTTCGATGAAGACCATTATTGAGCACACAACTCAAAGCTTTATACCTGCAACTTGTCCTCAACAACCAAGATACACAAGAATATGGTGACAATATATAGTGTTCGCATATAGATTAGCATAATCCATTAACATACATGAAAAATATGCCGATGGATTGATAATTCAAATATTTGAAAGATATCAATTGGATGAGAAAAGAGTATTTCTATTAAAATTATCAAGAGAAGTATATAGGTGACAAACTTCTGAAACTACACCTATCCGAACCAAGAAACTAAGTCCCTCCAGCTGGCCCTCCACCACTTCAATTCTCCACCAAAGGCAATCTCATATAAAGGAGAAAATGAGATTCTCCATCACAAAGAAGGAAGAGCTTGGGGGTTGAACAGGGGGTTCATACTTTCAAGGATAAAGGGATGCATACTCAATTTGAAGTGAAATTTCTCTAGAGTGTCTTTGCTCTCAAAGTTGAATTCTCTCCTCCAAGGTTTGGATTAGGCTCAATTTATAGCCTTCAAATGTAAATGAAGGGTTGAGCCAAAGCGTTTCCAGCATATGGAAGGTCAAGGATCATGGATCTAGTGACATGGCATGGAAACCCGACATAAGTTTTAATTTTGAGCACCTAACTCTATGTACGCAGGTTGTAGTGGAGCACCTGCATGTATGGTTGTTGTCTAACTGATAGGGTGCTTATATGTGGAAAAATGTGTTTTTGGATCTGGAAGGCACAAAAGGGGACTTCAAGTCTGCATAGGGAAATGGAAAGGCCATCCAAGAAAGTTGCATGGGGTGATGCAAAATTTGTTGTAACAATTTTTGTGGGTTTAGAATTGTAGTCGTGGGTGTATAATTGAGGCATGTGAATGTTGTTAAATGCAAGAGAGAGAAAATAACCAGAAATGCATATGCATTAGTAAACAGAATGAGGGATAATATGTAGTAAAGTGCATATAGATATGCATGGGCATATATGTTGTTGCATATTTTCCAAATATGATATGTTATACATCTATAATAAGTGTAGCATAATGACTAGTTATGGTTGTTTCCAGTTATATAACAAGGAATGGTTGATGACATGGTTGACGATATTGATGATACTGCTACCTATAAGGACAAAAAGATGTTTGTTGAGAGGTTGGTGAACGGATTATGTAGTCTCCCATGAGACGAAACTAATTAAGTAACACTAGATATGATGATGGTATCCATACAAGTATGAATTATTCATGATTGCATGTGTGCTAAAGGGAGTTTAGGTAAGAATTCCTTAATTATGTGTGCTATAATAGTTGATTTATTAATTATATCTAAATGTATAATGTGCATGATACCTAGGTGGACTATGGTAAGGGAAATAGGATTGACACATGCAACATTGTTTAAATCTTTTTAATACACTCATATGACATAATGTATGTGAGATATATACTAGGTAATAATCAAGACAAGTAAAGACTTATGGAAAATGCTAGAAACAATATTCCATGTGAGAAGGCATGTGTGAGATCATGTTATTTTTAGAATTAGGGGAAAGCTTATATCGCCACAAATGTATCAATGGTCTCTCTGCTTGTATTAATTCCTTGGACTATAACCTTCTTGCCACTAAAGAACATTGAAGGGGAAAGGTTCATGAGGAACTGCTGAGTAGAGAAAGGAAAAGTTTTCCCTTGTGTTGTGTTTGGTTGAAGAGGAAGGTGTCTAGATGGCCAAATACGTGTGTCAGGTGGATGGATGATGTGTTGAGGCATTAACTAATCCCTCTAAGTTGACATTGTGGATTACATGATCTATCCTTTTGATGTCAAGAAGAACTAAAAACATGAAGAATTGTCTTGAACATGGGTAATGAGATTAAGCCCATAAGGAAGACTAATACTACCACCTACAAGTTTAAAATCTAAGTATATTGAAAAAGTTGTTATCTTAGTGTATTCAATTCTTGCATTGGATACATTCAAATTCTAATTAAGATCTAAAATTTGACTTGTCCATTGAACATGAGGTACCTTTTCTTGAACTGACATATAAGGATAGGTTTTTCCCTACAATAACATCTTGCATTATTAACTGTCACTTTTTTCATCATAATGCCTCAGGTTTGATCCCACCAGGTTGCAACATTAGAATTTCTCATTTGCATGTTGTAAGCTGTCCTATAGTTCCTACCATTCATGGAAACCTTAGTTAGCATTCCATTTTACATGTAATTCCCATGCTATTAATATCTATAGACCCATGAACACTTATTTAGACCTACCATGATTAAATGTTGAGCTGCATTCTCCTCTCTTAATCTTTTTCTAGCCATGTCCCATGGGGGTTCCCATTAATTCTATCTTGCTTAATGGTTACATATGCATATCATTCCTTTTGTCTTGATGCCTACAAATATGCTGTTGTTTAATTTTATCCTGCTCACCACCATTGCAATCACTCTTGAGCTCTTGTTGTTTGCATTAATTTACCTCCTTTTTGTGACCTTTACCTTTGGAGAAAACTACTTATATGAATGGACATTAATTTCCTAGTAAAATTGTTGCATTTGATTTGCATAGGTTAGTTCCGTGCATTTGGAACATAGCTCCATGTGATGGAACCACTCATTTTGTCCAAATGAGCTAACTTTTAATTATTTTTTCATTCTCATAAAACCATGGAAAAATCACTAATGAGATCACTTTTAACTCTTTTTCGTGCTTGTAAAACCATGAAAAAGACACTATCACACACACTTTTATCTCTTTTTCCATGCTCATTAAACCACAAAAAAGAAATTGTCAAGCATACTTTTATCTCTCTTTCGTGCACACTTTTATCTCTTCTCGACGCTCATAAAACCATGGAAATGAAATTATTAAGCATACTTTTATATCTCTTTCACACTTGTAAAAACATGAAAGAGACATCAAAAACAAAAAAAGGGGGGGGGGAAACCTATGAAATTGGGTTGAAACCTGCACAAAGAATCTAGCTAGAAACAATGAACAACAAACTTGCAAAATTGAGAGAAGAAGAGAAGAATTGGAGAGAAAGAATAAATAATTGTATTAACCAAATGAGAGAATGGAAAAATACACATGATATACATTACATGGCTGAACTAATGCACCATAGTAGTGATCTAGAGATATGTGGACACACACTGACAAAAACAAGAGTGAAATTCCACCTAGTCCTCGTTAACTGGCTATGCAATCATTAGTTAACTAGTCTAGACAAGTGGAGTGGAGAGAATCTCTTGAATACACATTTGGTGCACCCTCCTATCCTCATGCATGTCAAGTGCACCTTACTAGTGATGATCCCAATGTGATTGCACCCTTTCAGTGATGATCCCAAGGTGAGTGCACCCTCATGATGATGATCCCAAGGTGAGCATGCAACACTTGGTGATAATATTGAGGTTTCCATGCAAGACTTGACTCCACTAGTATAACTGATGTACAAATGAGTGATGACCAAAAAGGAGGTGGTGCCCTCATCTAGGGGAGAATATGTTTGACCAGGGGCACCCTCAACATAGACTAATAAACTTAGGAAAATAAATACTAGGTGGGTGTGTAATATCTCCAATATGCCCTCTGAACACTACTAGGGAGTACACAATGAATGGGTCCCAACAAGAAGCCATGTTGGGTACCCATTTTATAATGCATCTAGGTAAAATGAAACCCCTCCCCCCCTTCAAAACACAATGCTGAAAAAGAAAGACATCTTCTAGGAAGTTGTGTCCTTCACTCCAAGAAGGTCACACAAAAAGTGGAATTTCTGCTAAATGAAAGTCTTCATGAAGATGTTGATAGTTTTTTAGAGGAAGGAAAATATTTCAAGTCAATTATCTTGTCATGAATCAAATATTTGATGTAATGTATGTGGATATCAATGTGTTTTGTTCTTTGCAGCTTCACTGGGTCTCTACAAAACTTCAATGTGCTCTGATTGTCACACAAGATGATAGTCAGATGATGGAAATGGATACCAAGCTCAGTGAGGAAGTTATGTAGCCAAAGTGAATGAATGGTGATGTTGACCATTCCTATGTACACAAATTCTACCCATGATAAAGAAATCAATGATTTCTTTTTACTCAACCAAAAAATGGGACCGTATCCCAAACTAAGCACGTACTCTAAAGTGGACTTGCGACCTGTGCTATTTCCAAACCAATATGAATCTATATATCCAAATAGGTCCAATGTAAAACCTACTGCATAATGAATCCCAAGACTGGTAGTGCCCTTTACATATCAGACGATGTGCTTGGCAACTTTCTAGTGTAGCTCATGCAACTTCTACACGTACCTGGAAACTTCTCCCATTGCATACAAGATGTATGGACAAGAGTGAGTGAGGTATAAGAGGCTCCCCAATAGCTATCTATACTTGGTGCAATCTACCAATGGTGTATCCCTACTATCCTCAAGCTTGACCCCTAATAAGAAAGGTGTGGCTATTGGTTTACAATTGGCCATTTTGAACAGGACCAAGAGATCTTTGGCATACTTTTCCTGAGACAACTTGTTGGCACATAGTGGGAAGACCCAATATTGAACATGAATTCACCAACAAAACCCTTAGATACTGGCCCTTTCGGCATCACCTGAAAGCAGGTGAAGTCTCACTTGAGGTATCTATGGGGATTGCAGGAACCAAGTTTCCGCAGTGATGAACGGATGGGAGGAATTCATTCTAACCATTAAACTTAAGAATCATTCATTATGCCTTATATCATGTGTGTTGAATCATCAGAACATATAATAGATGCATATTAACCAAACATACATTATATTCATGCAATAAACAAAACAGTAAACACATCACAACACATCATAACAAAAATACATTAGAATTTGACATGGTTCACCCAATATGGGTTACGTCAACAACGCCCGACTTTTCATTATATTATTCATAGTTAGTCCTCACAAAATATGTGTACTGCGCTCATACATCATGCCCTTTCCATTCTCCTATCCCTCTCCATCAATCTTCACTCCTGCATAATTGCATACACTTATCTTATCCACATATGCTCTCATCTATCACACACAACTGACTGAATCTAACCCAAAAAACCTTACATATTTATACAATTACATTAGGGCTCAACCCGTTATCAATGGAACAAAAATACCTAACGACTTTTGACTGTCTTCCTCCTTTCATGCACACTAATCCCTGAAAATGTTCCAACTTCCTTTCCTTCCTTTGCATGCATTGCGCAACTCCCAAAACTGGTCCCAAAATGCCTGTCCCAACAGGCCCCTAACACTCACCCATGGCTCGTACCAAGCCACTCAGTTCTATTGTTGCACTCCCTTTAGTGTCACAATGAGCTTCTCAAGAGTCTTATTTGCAGTTGCGATCTTCTCCTTTTCTTGTACGTATTGTGCCGAATGTTCGTCTGTTGTCTACGTAGTGATAAAGGACTTCAATTTCTCTACACTATCTTGTGCTTCTTGTTTCATTATACCTTGCACTACCACAAGTTCTTCTGTGACCATGAATGGTTCTTCTTGCAATGAATCGATCTTCTATGCAAGAGTCTATTGTTTAGCTTTGATTTGGTTGATATCTTAGTGTAGCTGCCTATTCTCCATTATTTCCACCATGTTCTCTGTAGGTGGTGGAGTACTCATTATGTCTTTGATCTTCTGCGCCTTCTCCTGCGCAGTCTGTAACTTTTGGTCTAATGTTGGTAGCTCTACATTCTCTAGAAACTGATTCATACTTGTATGATTTATTCATACAACTGATACAGGTGGATATCGGTGGCCATCCACCTATTCCACTCGCTCAAAAAACAGTTTTCCACCTTGGTAGTTTTTCGACAGTTTTTCGGGTTCCAAACTTTCAGGGCCATTTTGAGGCCCTAAATGACGTTTTTTAGGGATTTGGGGCCCAAGTGACTGCCAAATGCATTTACCTAGGCTAGTAAATTTTTTTTCTTCTTGGTTATACATTTCCAATAGGCTATCATGCGCCTAAAACGGAGATCGTATGAAAAAGTTACGACCTCAGGAAGTTGATGTACTAACTTACCCAAACGGGGCCCACATGACTTTTGGCGCTTCATCTCCTAGGGTTAGGTTTTTGGATGTCTAGGGTTTTTGACATTCTTGTTTATTGTAAAAGGCCTTCAAAGCCTCATTTTAACCATATTCTTGTGAATGAGTGCAACGGTCACATCTCTTCTCAAAGATAAGCAACCACCATTCCAACAAGCTTGTTTTCCACTGCATTTTACAGTTTCAGCTTATTTCCTTATTGAATAGAAAACCAATTTTACTGTATCTCTGTTATTTTGTGTTAAGCATCTTTTAATAATATATATTCATTTCATTTTGCTCATAAAATCCAGATCAATGGTATCAGAGTGGTCTGCTCCTTGTCGTCTTAATGCATGTCCCCAACGAGGTCAAGGTACAAAGAATTGGGTCTCGAGCTTGTTTCTCTTGAGGAAAAAAGCTCGCACACGCCTAAGCAACCTCTCATGGCAGGATAAAAGAAATATGATGAGACAAGAGATCCTTTCAAAATGTTTCTTGAGGAATCCCTCACGCAACAAAGGAACGAGATGATGGATAGTTTCATGCAAATCCTTCGGCGACTACCAACATGTGACACGTCTTCCTCGAGCAGAGGCGTTGCCCCCTTCAAGGTACAAATCAACTTCGATATTCCTATATTTGAAGGTCAGATAGACACATATGCTGTAGACAAGTGGTTGAATCTACTAGAAGGGTATTTTTCTGTCCATAACTTTTCGAATAGAGAAAATATTACTATTGCTCTCCTCTAAGCCATTCCCCATGTTAAAGATTGGTGGGAAAATTTATGTGAGCAGAAGTAAATAGAGGAACTCTCATTATTTATAGTGATGACCACCTGGGAATCCTTCAGGGATGCTATTAAGGAACAATACTACCCTGTTGGAAGTTATGACGACTTGTATACCAAATGGACCACACTGCGATAAGAAAGAGAGCAAGTAGTGCCAGAGTCCACAAATATCTTCCATACCTTGTGCACCAAGCTAGGTATAAAATATTTAGAGAAACATCTAGTGCTCAAGTATCGCGGTGCTCTGCATAGATACATCTAGACCAAAATGAAATTTCTGGACATCTTGTCCTTGGGCATGGCCTACCGATATGCCATCAAAATTGAGCAGAAGCTTAAACAAAAGACATGGCAATTTGGGCCTGGGAATCCCTCACAGTAAAAGCCAGGAAAGGGCAGCCCCAACCCATAGAATAAAGGATAGATAAAATATGGATAGTATCAGGAAAACTAGTCCAAGCCGCAAGCAAAGAAGGACACCAGAAAGACAAAGAAATATACTCGGAAGTGGTACGACTTCCATAAGATCCCTTGGCATAACACTGCTAACTGTCGCTCAAAGAAGTTGCTGGTGGATGAAGTGAAAGCCTCTGAATTAGATGCAGGTTTTGACTCTGGGTCAGAACCAGAAAGGGGAAGACAGATCATTAATGCAAAACCCAGTGCCACCGTTGGTACCACCAAGCTCCAACCTGGTGAAACAGACAAGCCAAAAGAAGGAGAGCACCTCTTCCATTCATAGATGCCGGTAAAAGGAACCCTGCCGAACTTCATCATTGATAGCGGTAGCCAGAAGAACCTCATATCAGTAGAGGTCATCAAGCGGTTGGCCCTACCGACAATGTTGCACCCAGAACCCTACACCATTGGATGGCTCCGCCAAGGAAGCGATCTCCACGTTAGCCAACAATACCAACTGTCGTACAACATTAAGCCCTTCAAAGATGAGGTATTGTGTGATGTTTCTCCTCTCGAAGTTTGTAATGTTCTTTTGGGACAACCTTATTTATGGAAACGTCATGCTATATATGAGTCTAGGCCTCGTAGTGTTATTATTACTTTGAATAAGAAATTGTACAGGATACCCGAGGCAGTCCCTCCTATTGCTATTTCCTTGATCTCTACCAAACAATGTAGGAAGGTCATCTCTCATACTGGGAAATTTGTCTTCTTCATGAATCTCTCTCAAAGTGAGAGAAAAATTGTAGCCACATCCAGGGCCTCTATAACTGATCTCTCCACACAATAGAAGAAAGTGGATAAGGTCATGGAAGAATACTCAGATATCTTCTCCACTCCTATCGGGGTACCTCTGCACTACCATGTCAAGCATCCCATCGATCTGGCCCCGAGCACACCACTACCCAATGGGCCAGTATATCACTACTCTCTTTTAGAAAATGAGGATATCAAGAGGCAGATCAAATAAATTCTCTACAAGGGGCACATCCATCCCAACTCATTGCCTCGTGGGATCCCAATCATGCTAGTGTAGAAGAAAGATGAGACATGGAGACTTTGCATTTATTACCGGGCTTTGAATAAAATCATAGTCCGAAACTCATACCTGATTCCCCGAATAAACGACCTCCTTAATTAGCTCATGGGGGACAAATAATTCAGTAAGATTGATCTGAAGTCTGGCTACCAGCAGGTCCAAATAGAATAGACAGATGTATGGAATACTACCTTCAAGTCAAAAGAAGGTCTTTTTGAATGGCTGGTCATGCCCTTTGGTTTGACAAATTCTCCAACAACTTTTATGAGGATGATGGATGATATCCTACGACCTTTCACCAATACTTTTGTAGTGGTGTATCTGAATGACATCCTCACCTACAACAAGACTTGGGCATAACACTTGCAACATTTTCAACATGTTATACACACCCCGCGACATCACAAACTATATGCAAACTTGGAAAAATGCTCCTTTGACATGGACATGGTCCATTACTTAGGCTACATCGTTGATCAACATGGTGTGCATGTGGATCCAACCAAGATCTAGGTCATCTGTGACTGGCTAGCCCCAACCACACTCACTGAACTTTAGATCTTCTTGGGCCTCACCAATTTCTATCGTAGGTTCATGTTGGGATTCTCTCATATCTCATGGGCCATCAACCAAGTAACCAGGGGTGGCAGTAAGGAAAAAATTGTGTGGGGCCTTTCCCAACAACAAGACTTTGATGACTTGAAGAAGCGTTTGTGATCATCCCTGATACTTTCATTACCGGACCTGCAACATCCCTTTGAGATTGAGACATATGCTTCAGATTATGCTGTGGGCACTGTTCTCACTCAACATGGACACCCTATGGCATATCATAGTGAGACACTATCAGATAATGTCCATAAGTACCATACTTATGACAAATAAATGTACTCAATTGTGCAAGCCTTCCGCCAGTGGAGACATTACATTCTTGGGAAGGAGACAATCATCTACACTAATCACAAGCCACTACAGTTCATGCAGACCCAAGGGAAATTGCAAAATGACCACCATCATAAGTGGTCAATATACTAACAATAGTTCCACCTCAACATCAAATATAAAATAGGAAGTACCAACCAAGTTGCTGACTACCTCAACTGATCTCCAGTTGCAACACTCACCACAGTGCTAGACTCTTGCGGCCACGAGACCTTCATATGGCCCCACCTCTACGAGGCAGACCTTGACTTCTCCACCACCTACCAAATGTTGGGTGCCAACTCAGTGGTCACTAATTTCCATCTTCAGGATGGGATGTTGTGCTGTCTGGGCCATCTCTGCATTCCATCAAGCGAGCACATGAAGATTATTTGGGAAGCTCACTACAATCGGGTTGCATGACACTTTGGCATCGAAAAGACAGTGGCAGTGCTGCAGAAACATTTCTACTAGACGAAACTTTGACACGATGTCGGCAAGTATATCAGGTCCTGCACTGCGTGCGCTATTGCCAAACCGACCACTAAGAAACATGGCCTATACACCCCTCTACCTACTCCTAACAGGCCATGGGAATCCATCTCAATGGACTACATGTCAGGCATCCCGTCCACCAAGAGGGGAAATGATTGTGTTTTTGTGGTTGTTGATCACTTTTCCAAGATGGAAATTCTAGCCGCCTGCAAGAAGAACATCACAACAGAAGCCACTGCCAAGCTCTTCTTTGAACGAGTATGGGTACATTTTGGGATCCCAAAAACCATTATCTCAGACCATGAAAGTCAGTTCCTCAAGTCATTCTGGTCGAGCCTCTGGCTACTGGATACCAAGCTCACCAAATCCACTGCCTTCCACCACCAGACAGATGGCCGAACTAAGGTCGTCAACTGGATGGTCATACATATCCTGCACATGTACAATTAAAAACACCCCTGCACATGGGATGAGAGTCTTCCCTATGTTCAACACAGCTACAACTAAGCCTTGCATAGCTCAACTGGCCACAACCCCTTTCAAGTGGGGTTGGGATTCCAACCATTGGGCCCCATGGATGTTGCACTACCCTTGGCAACCACCTCGGCCGACTTGTCCCTTGCTTTACCAGAAGCTGACAAAGCCACCTGGTTCATTGAGCAGATCTAGCACATCCGCCAATAGGTTCAGGATATTCTACAAAATTCTAATGCCAAGTGCAAGTAGTGCCATGATCAACATCACATGCCACATAAGTTTCAGGTGGGCGACAAAGTTTGGTTGCATTTGCAGAAAGAATGCCTCACAAGCCCCCATCAGACGATTTTCCCACTCCATTATGGGTCATACACCATCACTAAGGTTGTGGGTGACAATGATTTTGAGCTCAACATTCCCCCCTTCCTTGTTCTGCATCCATTCTTCAACGTGGCTCTCTTTCGACCATATTTCCCACTATTATTAGACACCTCAGAGATAGAAGAGCAGTTGACACCAACAGAGCTCAATTGTTACTGCATACAAAAAACATCTAATGATCATATTTTGGACACATATATCAAGGGCACTTGGCAACAAAGGATCCAACTTTATCGAGTTATCAAAGCAGGGCAACTCCTGCACCACAACAAGTGGCTCACTCGGGGCCAAATTTAGTAGAAATTTCCTCATCTGATGGGGGAACTCAATGCAATGGAGACCATTTCTTCCTAAGAAGGGAGGATTGATCTAGGTGGATATAAATTGCCACCCACCTATTCCAATGGCTTGAAAAACAATTTTCCACCTTGGCAGTTTTTAGATAGTTTTTTGGGTTCCAAATTTCCAAGGCTATTTTGAGGCCCTAAACGACGGTTTTTGGGGATTTTGGGCCCAAGTGACAACCAAAGGGATTGATCTAGGCCATTCAAAAATTGTTCTTCTCAATTATACCTTTCCAACGGGCTACTGTGCGCCTAAAAAAAAGATCATATGCAAAAGTTACGACCCCAAGAAGTTGATGTACTAACTTACCCAAATGAGCCCCACATGACTTTTGGCGCTTCATCTCCTAGGGTTAGGTTTTTGGATGTCTAGGGTTTTGACATTCCCATTTATTATAAAAGGCCTTCAGAGTCTCATTGTAACCATCTTCTTGCAAATGAGCATAGCCATCACATCGACAAGTTTCAACTTATTTCCTTACTGAATAGAAAACCAATTTTACTGTATCTCTGTTATTTTGTGTTAAGCATCTTTTAGTAATATGTATTCATTTAGTTCTTCTCATAAAATTCGGATCAAAAAATTCACACATTCTTCATCCAAAATATTAATTCTTTCCATGTCATCGCAACTGTCTTCTCCCTTTTCTCTCTTTCTTCGAGTGGAGTACTTGGTGCTATGCTTTCTTCCAAGTATACTATTTTCACGCAGAAGCCCTGAATGGTTTCTGTTGGTTGTGGAGCTTGATTATCTTCTTGATTAAGAAGTCCTTGCTTTTAGCTGTGTTTATACCCCATGAAGTATTTACACCCTAGAAGTATGTACACTCTTCAACGCGGGGGAGTGCAGAGGGGGGGTACCCCCTCTGCGGGGCCTGGGGGGGCTGGGGGCAAGCGAGGGTTTGGGGGTGAAGCCCCTGAAGGAAAATATGCCTTGTAAATGTATATTGTAATTTCATTGTAAATCTGGATTGTTCATTATAAGGTCGCAGATCTAACGGTAGAGATTATGTTAGGGTTTTTTGCCTTGAAGGAAACCCTCTTTTATGAGGGAAATGTATTGTGGCTATGGTTGATGGTGAATATTGTATTCTAAGATAGGAGATTGTGAGAGAAAGAAGAGGAAGTTACAATGGGTTTGTTTTAGGTTCTATCCCTTCATATGCTGGATAATAATAAAGGAAGGACCTGATAATTTCTCTGGTGGATGTGGCCCACACTGGGTGAACCACGTAAATCTGTGTCTCTATTGTATTATGTATCTTCTGTGTTTTGTTTCCGCATTTGTTTTATTTTATTGCTCCATGGTCCTGTTTTTATAACAACTGGTATCAGAGCGAAAGGTAACTCGCAAGAAAAGAGGGTTCCTCGTTCGAGTGGGAGCAATGTCAGAAGATGGAAAGTTTAGGGTCAAGAAATTTAATGGCCAAAACTACCAGTTATGGAAGATGCAGATGGAAGATTATTTATATCAGAAGGATCTATTCCTACCATTGGGTGGAGTAGCAAAGAATCCAACGTCCATGAAGGATGAAGAATGGGAGATTCTTGACAGAAAGGCTCTAGGAACGATATGGCTGAGCCTGACAATGTCGGTGGCTTTCAATATTTCCAAAGAAAAGAGAGTTTGATGGACACATTGGCCAAATTGTATGAAAAACTCTCGTCGTCCAATAAGGTATTTCTAATGAAGAGATTATTTAATATGAAGATGTCAGAAGGTGGGTTTGTTGCAGATCATTTAAATGAATTTAATACGGTTACTAATCAACTAAGTTTTGTAAAAGTGGACTTTGATGATGAGGTCAGGGCTCTTCTAATCTTGTGCTCATTGCCAGAAAGCTAGAACAGCTTGGTCATGGCTGTAAGTAACTCTGTCTTTGGTTCAAATACTTTAAAATTTGATGATGTTGTTGGTGTTATCCTTAGTGAGGAAATGCAATGGAAAAGCACAGGTGAGACATCATGTAATGCGTTGAACATGGAGAATAGGGGAAGACAAAAGGATAGAGGAAAGGGCTTAGGGAAATGCAGAAATTCTAGGAAGGGCAGATCCAAATCCATACTTGGAAAGATAGAGTGCTAGAATTTTGGGAAGAAAGGACATCTGAAGAAAGACTACAGAGCTCCAAAAAAACAAAGAGATGGACAATAGGAGAGAAATCAGGAAGCAAATGTAACATGTGATGTGTTACAAAATGCTTTGATTCTTTCTATAGATAATATTTCTGAGTCTTGGGTAGTAGATTCAGGAGCTTCATTTCATGCCACGCCCCATAGGAAACATTTTATAGATTATGTTCAAGGTGATTTTGGACAGGTTCATTTGGGTGATGATGCACCATGCAAAATTGTTGGAATGGGAAAGGTAAAAATAAAGCAACGAAATGGAAACCAATGGTTGTTGAAAGAGGT
>ML795432.1:125712-151980 GCA_009831015.1 Picea engelmannii
TTAAAAAGCTAGAAAATGGAAGCTTTATTATCTTGCTATTGTATGTAGATGACATGCTTGTTGTAGGGTCTAATATGCAGGATATAAATTTTCTCAGGAAGAAATTAGCCAATTCATTTGTGATGAAGGATTTGGGTGTTGCAAAGAAAATCCTTGGCATGAGAATAACAAGAGATAGAAAAAATTGCAAATTGACATTGTCTCAGGGTGAGTACATAGAGAAGGTGTTGGAGAGGTTTAGAATGCAGAATGCAAAACTAGTTAGTACACCTTTGGCCAACCATTTCAAATTAACTAAGGAAATGTTTCCCAAGACATAGGAGGAGATATAATACATGTCCAGGGTCCCTTATTCATCAGCAGTTGGCAGCTTGATGCATGCAATGGTTTGCACAAGACGATATATTGCACATGTAGTGGGATTTGTGAGCAGGTATATGAACAATCCAGGTAAAGAACATTGGGAGGCAACAAAGTGGATTCTCAGGTATTTTAGAGGTACTACTACTCATGCATTATGTTTTGGAGGTTCAGACACTTTTCTACATGGATATGTTGATTTAGATATGGCAGGTGATAAAGATTGTAGGAGGAGCACCACAGGGTATTTTTTTACTATAGGTGGAACAACAATAAGTTGGATTTCAAAAATACAAAAGGTTGTTGCACTTTCAACAAAAGAGGAAGAGTATGTTGCTGCTACAGAGGCTAGTAAAGAGATGATTTGGTTACAGAGGTTTATGGAGGAATTGGGAAAGAAGAAGGAGAATAGTAGGTTGTACTGTGATAGTCAGAGTGCCATTCACCTTGCAAAGAAATCAGCCTTCCATTCGAAGACTAATCATATACAATTGAGGTACCACTTCATATGATCCATCTTGGAAGATGGACATTTGAAGTTGGAAAAGATACACACTAGACAAAATCCTGTAAACATGTTAACAAAGGGAGTAACCAGGGAGAAATTGAGTTCCTACTCAGTTTCAGTTGGTCTTCAAGAATGAAGATGAAGATGAGAAATTTTCCAGGTCCAAGAAGGTTCAGAGTCCAACATATACAATAGTGGTGGAGTTGTTGAGATCAGTCTCCAAGTGGGAGATTGTTGGTTGTGGAGCCTGATTATCTTCCTGATTTAGAGGTCCTTGCTTTCAGCCGTGTTTATACCCCATGAAGTATTTACACCCTAGAAGTATGTACACTCTTTCACGTGGGGGAGTGCAGAGGGGGGGTACCCCCTCTGTGGGGTTTGGGGGCAAGCGGGCCCCCAAAGGAAAAATTGCCTTGTAAATGTATATTGTAATTTCATTGTAAATCTAGATTGTTCATTATAAGGTTGCAGATCTAACAGTAGAGATTATGTTAGGGTTTTTTTCCCTAGAAGGCAACCCTCTTTTATGAGGGAAATGTATTGCAGCTATGGTTGATCGTGAATATTGTATTCTAAGATAGGAGACTGTGAGAGAAATAAGAGGAAGTTACAATGGGTTTGTTGTAGTTTGTATTACTTCATATGCTGGATAATAATAAAGGAAGGACCTGGAAATTTCTCTGGTGGATGTAGCCCACACTGGGTGAACCACGTAAATCCATGTCTCTATTGTATTCTGTATCTTCTGTGTTTTGTTTCTGCATTTGTTTTATTTTATTGCTCCATGGTCCTGTTTTTCTAACAGTTTCACTTATCTTCATTACCTGCTCTTCCAAAGGAGTGTCTTCTTCCATCTGAAATTATGGAATATTTCTATAGACCTCCTACACAACCTGTTTCAACCTTTCTGTTCTTTGTTTAGCTTTGTCCCACTCTATCATTATCTTACTATACTCCACTTGTAACACATCGTTATATGTAGCAACCTTAGCCAACTCCATGAAAGTTGAATATGCACACAACTATATTTCCTGTGTAACACTTGTTTGTAGGCTATGTAACACATCCACTAATAGCTATGAAAACACTAATTCAATATGAGTTAGTGCTTGTGTGCACTCCTACATCTCAATCACGGGGAATTCTATAGCCCCTACTGATAGCCTCAAAATATGATGCTCTACTGATACTGAAGGTGCTTGTAATGATGTAGGTTGTGACCCTGTAGTCTTGGTTGTACTCTTAGTTTGTTCTTCTCTTGCTTTGACTAGTGCTATCCTAGTTGCCTCCAAAATATGGAGCAATGTAGCAATCTGTGTCTGCACATTTGAGTGCATTTCTTCCTACTTCTGCGTAACTCGTAGAAAATCCTCTTCAGTGAATTCTTTGACTTGATCACCAATTTTCTCTAAGTCATCCTCTGTTAATGCTTGGATAGCCACTTCCTTTATTTCTTTTCTCTTGTTATGCTTATGCACTGGCCATTCCTTGAGATGTTTCTTTCTCTTCTTTCCAATGGGTGGTGGGATTTCCTGAATGCCACCTTCACCATTTCATTGTTCTCCTTGTTACCGTTCTTCTTCTTCTTCTTGATCATTTTTTGGTTCTGCTGCCTCCTTCTCTCATTGTTCCGTATCCTTCTGCACTGTTTCTGTCTCTAGGATTTTCCATTTAGCATCCCAATCATTTACAATTTGGATGATCTCTTGTTCTGTCAACCTGTGATGCATCATAAACGACTATTAATTTGGATCCCTCTTTGCTTGAACATACATATGGTGCTGCTCTGCCTTAAATCACACAATATCTTTATATGCTTCAACTATATGTGGTTGAATGCATTGCTTATCCTCAATGCATTGTTCAATATTCTCCTTCTAGATGTAGAAGGTGATGTTGTTATCCAACTATTTGTTCTTGTGCGCAATATGCCAGAAAGACACATATATTGTTTCCAAGAATGCTTTCTGCATTCCTTCCAGAAACTATGTTTCTTCTGGCTCCCTCCAAGCATTCAATGCTATCAAAATCAATAACCATGCATAATGGAACTCCATTCCTTTCTCCCGTGCCTCCCTGTAGTCGGTTAAGAATTGATTTACCAGAAATGTTTCCCAATTCATCATCACTCCTGCTGCGCACTTCTTTGCAGCTACTATGACTCCTTCTGGTACTTGGTCTTTTGGACGTTTTCTCAATAAATTATAGGCCAACACCCGCATTTCAAATCTTACAGTATCATCATTGATGCTTATGGCATCTAATCTGCACACTCCTCTGAATGTGCCATATTTTTTCTTCATTATTTCTACTAATTGTTTTTCCTTCATCTTGTCTATGAACAATGGTAGTGGGTTTTCCCTTGCTAAAGGTAATCTTGTTATCCACACAATCAGTTGGGAGTTAATGGACATTGTTATTTCCAACCATAAGAACCCTCCATGGATTCAAATTATCAATAACCTAACATATATGTTGATCTCCATGCTTCTGCCGAAATGTGGTATCTCCAACAGGTTTAAAATGTCTATTTATTGCAATCCTGTCACCCACTCTTGCAGTTCTACTGTAACTACAAGTGAATATGGTCTGGATGATTCACACAGATAATTATGTGGCACTAACTCTGGGAACTTCATTATATATATGAGATTGTGATCTGAATATCTCATGCTTCCTATCACGTCCAACATATCTCCCTCAATGGTGACCCCAGGTGGAATTACTGGTGTAACCATGTCATACTTCACCTCTTTCTGTAGTCTGACTTGCTTTTCTGTGGGATTTCTAGGTGGCACATATGCTCTGGTAAAGTTCAACAAGGTTGGATATACTACTTTTTCCCTTGAGATTTCTTCCTGCACTGTAACATACCCATCCACCCACAGGTCGGGCATGCTACTAAAAAAAGCCACTTCAAAACTGATTTTGAAATCTGATACCATTTAATTTATAGAGAAGCATGAAAGAAACATGATAACATAACATGCAATAATCAAGATTCATGCTACATCATAAAATAAATGAATATAATGTCATGTAAAACAATAAACAACAATCATGCATATTATAAAATACAAATCTCAGAGATAATAATTAATACATAAAGGAAATAAATATATAACCAGAGAAACACATGACATAGAGAACTTATCTTATTCAAAAGCGTTCACCAAGTGGCTATAGACCAAGGACGTTCTACCCAACCATAGAAAACACTGTTCCAAGTCTCAACAACAGGTCACCCCTGAGCTAGGGCTATCAATCCACAAGGATGGTTCCAGGGTGTCACTTAGCTTCCCAAACTAGTAACCACTCAAGCTTTCATAGGTTTCTCAACACACACAATAATCCAAGGTACACCAACTCTCTTCTGTCTAGTTTGTACAACCCAAGAGAATGGACACCCTTCTCTGCCACACAGTCCCTCATGCTATCCACCTCCTTCTAGGGCTCTAGTGGATTTGGTCAAGAATATCCATGTTGGGACTCTCAGGACTCACAACTGTGAATAACATTTAGCACATGCCAATTCATCTTAGGCATACATGCATCAATTCATGGCTGGAAAACACTAGTCACCACTACAACCAACAACACTGGATTCCTTCCTCAACAATTCGTATGGCATGTCCCAATCCAAGAACCATAATGAATGAGGAATGATAAATGAGTAGCAATGAATGAAAGAGTGAATAGAGAAGAACCCCCAAACAACCCACAAGATGGGTTTATATATTTACTTGGAAATCAAGAACCACATGGCATCCCCCAAGAAGCTCATGTAACCAATTAAAACAATTATGGGTAAACAAAATATAATAAAAGACTTATCCCCTTAATCCCCCTCTCTCGTGGAATCATATCCCCCTATAACTCTTGTCCTTGTCCGTATGGTAGCCAACATTGTATTTTATTATTAATAATGATCAAAAAATTACATTTCCTAGGCACTCTGGCCTCTTTTAATTATTTGGGAACTCTGACCTTTCATAAAATAACGAAATAAATTATTTTTTGTGGGGAATCAAAACCAGGGTATTACATCCCCCCCCCCCCCCCCCCTATTTTGGCACTGTCCTCAATGCATATACAAAACATAAATCAAAATTTCAAATTTTATTCAAAAAGTTGCAGGTACTCTACTCACATGGCATCTTCATGCTCCCAAGTAGAATCTTCAAGACTGTATCAGGTCCAATGAACTTTTAGTAGTTGTATAACTCAATTTTGGAGCATTTTGACTTTTCTGTGCAATATGTGCACTGACTGGACCTGAAAGTCTTCTTCTAGCTCCACCTGGATCAAATTCTAATCAATAACATGGTTAATATCATGTATATACATTTCAGAAAAGGGACATGAAATACATCATGGACATTCATGGAAGCAGGTAATGCAAGCATGTATGCAACTGGCCCTATTATGTCCAATATCTCAAATGGACCACATAATCTGGCTGCAAGATTTGTACATATGCCCAACTTCAATGAGCTCTTTTTTGGATTTACTTTCAAAAGCACATGCTCTCCCACTTTAAATTCTCTATCTATTCTATTCTTATCTGCATAAGTCTTATATCTATCTTGTGCTATCTTCAAATTCTTCTTAATTTTAACCACTTGATCTTCCATACCCTTGAGTAATTCTGTGCCAAGTATTACTCTGTTCGCTGGATTGTCCCCACTCACTAGAGTATTTAATTTTCTACCATACAAAGCTTCAAATGGGCTCATGTTCAATGAAGCTTGATACCCATTATTATAGGAAAACTCAACCAAATGCAAGTAATCTTCCCACTTAGATGGTTTATCTATCACATACATTCTCAACATGTCTTCAATTACTTGGTTGACTCTCTCTATCTACCCATCTGACTGTGGATGGTATGCTGTGCTAAAAATCAAAATTGTACCAAATACTTTAAATAAAGCCCTCTATAAATTTGAAGTAAACTTTGTGTCTCTATCTGAAACAATCTCCTTAGGTATCCCATGCAACCTAGAAATTTCCCTCATGTAAATTTCTGCAATATTAGCTGTTGTATGAGTCATTTTCATAAGAAAAAAATGAGCATCCTTTGTCAATTTATCCACAACTACCATTATGGAATCATGTTTCCTTGATGTCCTAGGAAACTTGGTTATAAAATCAATGGTTACCACTTCCCATTTCCTTTCTAGAATTGGTAATGGATGAAGCAAACCCGTTGGGTGTCTATGCTAAACTTTTACTCTCTGACATTCCTTACATCTGGAAATGTAATCAACAACATCCTTCTTCATTCCAGGCCAAAATAATTGGCTTCTCACTGTTGCAATTGTTTTCTGGTAACCGGGATGTCCGACATATGGAACATTATGAATTTCTTTTAACACCAAATTCCTAAGTTCTCCGAAACTAGGACCATAAATTCTATTCTTATGCATAAGTAATCCATCTTCCTTAATCTCATACTCTTTAATTTTCTGTTGTACATTTTCCTGCTATAAACTTTCTTTTACCTATAGGTAATGTTGATATGTAAAGACATCATCTAAAATTCTGCTCTTTAAATCTGATTGATGCATACTAATAGCTATAACATGCATGAGATGTACTCTTCTGCTGAGTGCATCAACAAATTTATTTTCTTTTCCCTTGATATCATTGATGTCAAAGTCACACTCACTTAAAAATTCCATCCATATTGTTTTCCTATAATTCAAAGTTGGTTGTTCAAAAAGATATTTCAGACCACTATGGTCTATCCTTAATTCAAATCTTTTTCCCATGAGATAATGCCTCCACATATTCAATGCATGAACTATGGAAGCAAGATCCAAATCATGTGTGGCATAATCTTTCTCATGTTCTTTAAGTTTTCTAGACTCATAACCAATGGCATGTCCATTTTGAGTGAGGACTCCAACAATTCCTTCCTTACACGCATCTGTACATACCACACAATTCTCATTTGGGTCAATAATCTTTAAAACATGTGCACTAGTAAGTAATTCTTTTAACAAATTAAAATTCTCTTCACACTTCGATGTCCATTCAAATCTGATTCCCTTCTTTTGTAAAAAAATGGCGGGATGAGCAATCTTAGAGAACCTTGCTGTAAACCTCCTATAATATCCAGCTAATCCCTTAAAAGATCTGATTTCTGAAAAATTTCTGGGTGTTGTCCATCCTGTAATGGCTTCAATATTCTTTGGATCTACTACTATACATTATTCTGAAATAATGTGACCCAAATAATGGAATTGTTCTTGGTAAAAAGAACACTTACTAAGCTTGGCATACAACTGATGTTCCCTCAACATTTGCAACACTAACCTCAAGTGATGTTCATGCTCTTCCTCGTACTTAGAATAAAAAAGTATGTCATCCAAGAAAAAATAATAAATAAGTATGTTGTCCAAATGGCACCAATACAGATTCATAATGTCCATACATGGTTCTAAAGTTTGTTTTATTGATGTGTTTTTCCTTGATTCTTACCTGGTGGTGTCATGATATTAAGTCTATCTTTGAAAATATCTTTGCCCCTCTTAGCTGATCAAAGAGATCATCAATTTTGGGTAGAGGGTATTTTTTCTTCACAGTGGCTTTATTAAGCTATTTAAAGTCAATACACAACCTCAATGTTCCATCCTTATTTTTGACAAAGAGTACGCGTGTTCCCCAAGGTGAAACACTTGGACGTATGTACCCTTTCCTCAACAACTCTTCTTGATACTAGGCAGCTCCTGGTACTAAATCAATAGAGAAATCTATCTCCCTCTTCAGTGGAAATCCTAGTATTTCTTGGAATACATCTTCAAACTCTTGCAATGCTGGAAAATATTCAAGGCTTGGTCCTTTTGTCTTTTCTAGCTCTTCCACATGAGTTGCATACGATTGAAATCCTTTCCTGAAACATCTCTTCAATTGTAAGACTGAAATCTCCCTTATACAAATGGGTCTTGGAATTCCTTTCAAAGTGATTTTTTTTCTTTCTTCATCAAGACATGTAAATGTCTTGTTATGAAAATCTAGGACAACATGGTGTTAATCCAACCAATCCATTCTAATTAGGATTTCATACGATCCTATTGGGATGATATTCATATCAGTATTAGTACTCACTCCATTTAGATTTATGAGGCAACTTCTAAAAACCTCATTGATCCTTCTTTTGGCTCCAGTGGATAGCTGAACCAAACTTGATTTCTCAAACTTACTTTTCTCCAAATGTAATCTATCCACTATTTTAGGATCAATGTAACAATGGCTTGCTTCTGAATCAATTAAAATAACAACAGGACGATTAATGATGTTACCTTCCACTTTGATCATATTGGATTGGTACTCTTCTTGTCTATTCTCTAAGGCTGCATATATTATTCCCATGTCCTCTACTACTGTATCCTCTTGGATGTTGTGAATGGTCTTCGCTTTATCTCCTCTATGAGGGCAATCTGTAGAAATTTAATACAAATTATGTATTGCATGGATTCTCCTGATCTAACAATTATATGCCACTAATCTAACAATTATATGCCACTATTAAATACATAATCACTTCTACTAAAATTCTTGCAGAATTTAAAACACGATCACCAATTTCAATATCAAGAAGATAGATCAATCAAACATAACATAGATGTTTTACCGGGAAATCATAAAGCTAAAAACCCCACTATCATATATTATGTATATATCATGGATCATGAAACAATCTCATACAAAACTCTAATCCAAGAGCTCCCAGTACAATATACAATCGTCTCACACCGTCATACAAAAATTGGAAAATGCATGTGCCAATTTATTGCCTCCATATAGTCTGCCTCCTCTACGCAATACCTGTTGATGGAAATCCCTGCAATGAATGAATCCCTCTTGCCTAGGATGCACATTCCTCATGGGCACATCCAATGTGTGTGTGGTTGCATGAGTGCACTCACTAATGTCACAACTGATGGTCAAACTGTCCCTTTCACCTGTTATCTAAACTGGGTCTTCACTGGATCTGACATGCATGTAGTTAACAATGGTAAATATTCAATTGCATGTGAGATCATTGATTGTGAATTAATTAATAATTAATTCACTGATCTCTCACTAGTGCAAGTTCAGTTACAACTAGTACAACTGAGCTTAACTCTCTTAACTGAGTTAAACTACTTCACAACTCACATAACTACACATCCAACTCCGTTACAACTTCGAATCACTCAGTTACAACTAATTCGACTTGCATGTCCCACCAATCAACCTTTGAACTCGAATTTCCTACAGCTAACTGATTTGCCACTTCAGCTAACTATTTCCAAGTGCTCACTGAGAATAGATTAATATTTATTGTCCAACTATTATTAAGGGATAATAATAGTCGACATACTTCTATAAATGGAGTTCGCTCACCATCTATAAATAGACATCATCTATAAATAGATTTTTCTCGTCATCTAAAAATAGACTTCCATCGAAAAATAGCCCGAGGCTCCATCCTAGTGTAGGTGCATACTTTTCACTAGGATCTTCTTGCTGAATCTCAACACAATCCTTGTATAGGTGATTTTCTTTTCACTCCCAACATTGGATTGGTGGTATTCCTCTTTTACCTAATGAATCTTCTTTCTTGGATTCATCTTTAGTAGACTGATCTTGCTGATTTTTATTAGGGTTGTTTCTGTTGAAAGCAGGATTGAATCCTTTCCTTCTCTAATCAGATTTCTCCTTCTTCTTATTCTTTCAAGATTTATGCAAGGATTCTCTGCCCTTTCCTTTCTCATACATGCACTTTCTCATACATGCCCTTTCCTGCTCAATGCTACAAGTCCTTTTTCTGCTCAATTCATAAAGAAATATATCACCATTCTCCAAATTATAGCAATTCAATTTTATTATCCTCCAAATAATATTTATAACAACTATACTTATGCCTCATTTCAATCTCTGAGCTAAAAGTTATGGCTTCCCAAAAAATCCACTTTCACCCTTTTTGTGCATTTTCTCCATTGATGCAATTTTATTGGAATGTCGACTTTTGTCAACTACATAAGAAAATATGTTAGGAGATAGAGAAACTTTTATATACGACATAGTTAATAATATTGACAAGGAATTCATGAAAACTATCATATTTTCAAGATGATACACTAATAAAAAACTACAAGAATATGGAATCTGCAACTTTGTCCTTTTCACCCTTTTTCCAGACTTGGAATTGTTTTAACAAAATTGACTATCTCACAATCTATGCACTTCTGGAAAATTTTTACTAAACCAATGTTCTTTGTCTCAATGATTATATAAAATGTCAAGTAAATAAATTTTTTCATTTTTGTGATCTAGGGTCACTTTTCCTCTGAAAATCTCAAAAATCCCCTAAAGGTGGCCCAAAATAGTGGATTTTGGCCTATTTTAGCATCCCCATTCCAATCCTGTTAGTATTTATTGAGTTCCTTCATGGGTTATTTACATGTCTGCTGTTGACATAGGGGTAGACCTAGGGTTCAATTCTACAACAATGCACCAACAAAACCCTAACTACCGGCCCTTTCAGCAACACCTGCGAAGCATATGAAGTCTCACCCGAGGTAGAGGCATGGGTGGTTGCAAGACTCATATGTCTGCAACCTTAACTGAGACACCGATCTGTGATTACAACACCTTAATAGGGAACTTAGCAGTTATAGTTCACAGTATTCACTTCGCAGAGAAACCTTAATTACAGAGTAGCGTAGTATTCAACCAGATCTAACATATAGACACACTTAGCATAAGGGAATATATCAGACCTAGAATTTATTCTCATTACTAAGAACTAAGCTACTATATCAAATGCATATAAACATACATTACTAAATTAATAATATGAACAATAAATAATCACAATGCACAAAGAAACCATAACGCAACATATACATGGTTCACCCCCAGCCCGGGGCTATGTCCACCAACTCTTCTCCTCTTTTATTATCTTCTGCCAATATTCAACATGCACAGAGCCACAAGATCCTACTCCGCATAGGACTTGATATCCATGCACACCTCGCCATATCCTCCTTCCCTGAGCTAGGTTACAAAACAAAGCCTTTACAAAATCCCTTACAATCACTTTCACTTAGCTCTGCAAGTTCTCAACACAGTATGCGCAAACAATTTACAATTTTCACTCAACAATTAGCATTACACCCTTGTGCCCTTACTTACATCGCCTAGATTTCTATTTATACATTAGAAAAAGGGTCTAAACATGGGTAAACCCATGGGTCGACATCCCCATACCCGTTACATAAGCCCAAAACCCAAAAATCCCTAAAAAGAGGCCAAGATCCCGCGATCTCTACTTCGACTTGCGCTCTGCCTTCGAAAGCCTGTCAAAGTCCCAAACATAGGTCAAACAAGACCAAGGATCCTCAAAACTTGGTCAAGGGCATACAGGCCCCCAACACTCACCTATGACTTGTCTTGAGTCACTCTGATCTGGGTAGCTCTACTTCAAAAGCCTCGAGCTTGGCTCGAGCTGCTTCGACCTGTTGATGTGCCAAGGCCTCCTGCTCAACGAACTCTTGGATAACTACTTCATTGACAGGTCCCTCTAAGCGCTTTTCAGTTGTAGTGATGACTTATTCCAATTCTTCTCCTTGGCCTTCAATCTCTGCGAATAGTTGGCAAGCCTCATTCTGGATTGGTTGGAGCCTCTGAGTCACTTCCATGACTTTTCTCTAAATGGTGTGGACCTGTTGTTGAGCAGTGCCCTGTTATTGGGATCGATTCATCCTCTCGACTGCTGACAGGGGATTCAACTGCACTTGTACTATTTCTTCTTGCTTCTTTTCCTCCTAGAGCTGTGACTCCAGTGCCTTCAATTTAGGATCCTTAGTGAGTCCCTCATAAGTTTGGGCACTACGATCAGTTAGCTGTTTACATTCCATGGCAAGGGCCTTGATTCTCTCAACTGCACTTCGAGCAGTTGCTTCTCTTTGATCTCATACATCCTCAACGGCTATATTGCTTCGCCATGGAAAAGTGCCATGTTGCACTGTTATGATATCTCAATGAATTTTTAGTTTTGCAAGCCTTCCTTTTGCGAAGTCCCTTCTGGAACATTCTACAACTTTTCTATCTTTGCTCTCTTCTTATTGAGCTTTCTGTCCTTCTTCCCTGTAATCTTCTTCTCAGTATTCCTCTTTCCATTCTGATTCTCATCTCCTTTTAGCATAGTAACTTCGCCATGTTTATAGTCTTTCATAGGGTTCAAGGCCAATACTTCTTCTCTGTCGGGGGTAGGTGCTCTACTCTTCGGTGAGTCTTCTTGTGTTATTTCAACTTCGATATCCAAGTTTCTAGTTCTGAACAACTTTGATCTGTTCTCCTGTTCTTCAGTCAAGTGCGCTATCCTCCTAGTCATGAAATATTTAATTCTTGCTTCTTTTGTTCTAAGACTTCCTCTTCTTTTCTTCTGGCCCGATCTTTCTCAATCCAAGCTTTTCCTAGTAACATAGCAAATGGAGCGCTGCTCTCAATAAATTTAACAACCTTGAAATATTCTTTTGTCGAACTTCCATGAGCACTCATAGACATCTGGGTGAGTCTTCCCCATAGGGTTATCAACTTTCCTCTGAATAATCCTATTCCTCCCAATGAGGAATCATAATAGGCTTTCCCAAAATTTCCCAAGTTCTTTCTATCATGATATTCACCTGTGTTTCCTCATCCAGAACACAGTCGACATCGAAGTCTCCTATTCTTTTTTCTATGCATTCTTTTTCTTTGAAGATCTCTGATAAGTTGACATTTATGTGATCATTCAGGGTTTCTTTCATTTGTAGCAATACATTCTCTGATTCTTTCTGGGGTTCTGTCATGGTCTTAGGTTCTTGATCTTCCTCAAGGTTTTCTTGTCTCATATTCATTCTTTCGAGCTTAGCAATCATTATAGAGCAATCCAAAACTTCATGGTGCATAGCTTTACAACAAAGGAAAGTAGGACATCTACCAGGGCATTCCTTAGCAAGATGGCCTGGTCTTCTACAAGTATAACAAAGGGTTAAACCTCTTTTCCTTTTAAATGATCCCCAACCTTTCCTATACTATGCACTAGGGTCTTCTTGTGTTGTTTCAACTTCGACATCTAAGTTTTTGGTTCTAAACAACTTTGATCTATTCTCCTATTCTTCAATGAAGTGCACTATCCTCCTAGTCATGAAATCTTTTAATTCTTGCTTCTTTTGTTCTAAGACTTCCTCTTCTTTTCTTCTAGCCCGATCTTTCTCAATCCAAGTTTTTCCTAGTAACATAGCAAATGGGGCGCTGCTCTCAATAAATTTAAAAACCTCTAAATATTCTTCTATCGAAGTTCCATGAGCACTCATAGACATCTGGGTGAGTCTTCCACATATGGTTATCAAATTTCCTCTAAATAATCCTATTCCTCTCAATGAAGGAATCATAACAGGCTTTCCCAAAAAATTCCAAGTTCTTTCTGTCATGATATTCACCTATGTTTCCTCATCTAGAACACAGTCAATGTCGAAGTATCCTATTCTTGTTTCTATGCATTTTTTTTCTTTGAAGATCTCTGCTAAGTTGACATTTCTGTGATCATTCAGGGTTTCTTTCATTTGTAGCAATACATTCGTTGATTCTTTCTGGGGTTCTGTTATGGTCTTAGGTTCTTGATCTTCTTCAAGGTTTTCTTGTCTCATATTCATTCTTTCGAGCTTAGCAATCATTCTAGGGAAATCCAAAACTTCATGGTCCATAGCTTTACAACAAAGGCAAGTAGGACATCTACCAGGGCATTCCTTAGCAAGATGGCTTGGTCTTCTACAAGTATAACAAAGGGTTAATCCTCTTTTCCTTTTAAATGATCCCCAACCTTTCCTGTACTGCACACTAGGGTCACAGTAACTAACCTGCAAAAAATTCTTTCTAGGGTCCTGCATCCATTTGTTAGTCCAAACATTCTTTTTATGCATAGGAATAACATATCTTTCATTATTTCTATCAGATCTACTCATATCAAACCTTTTTTCATCTAGATATGCCCTATTTTTTAAGTTAGGACAAAATTTATCAAACATACCTAGATCTATACTTTTGAAACAAAATTTTCCACTTATCTTACCTTCTTCAATCAAAACTTTTCACTGTTCTTACCTTTAACAAAGCACACAACTTTAAGATCTTACCTCTTTTCTTCATATCTGACTTTTCTTCTTAGCATAGAGCTTCACAAGTTAAGTAGACTTTTGCGCACTAAAGCAACAGATCTATGCACATAGCTTTCTTTTCTTCAGTTCCCAGCAATCACAGTTTCAGGTCCCGACAATAGAACCATTTGTTGGCATAGGGACAGACCCATGGTTCAACACTACAACAACGCACCAACAAAACCTTAATTACTAGCCCTTTCGGCAACACCTGTGAAGCAGATGAAGTCTCACCTGAGGTAGAGGCAGGGATGGTTGCAAGACTCAGATGTCTGCAACCTTAGCTAGGACACCGATCTGTGATTACAATGCCTTAACAAAGCACTTAGCATTTATAGTTCAGAGTATTCACTTCGAAGAGAAAACCCTAATTACATAGTAGCCCAGTATTCAACCAGATCTAACATATAGACACACTTAGCATAAGGGAATAGATTAGACCTAGCATTTATTCACATTACTAAGCACTAAGATACTATATCAAATGCATCTAAACATACATTACTGCATTAATCATATGAACAATAAACTGTCACAATGCACAAAGAAACCATAACGTAGCATATACGTGGTTCACCCCCAGCCTAGGGTTACATCCACCAACTCTTCTCCTCTTTTATTATCTTCTGCTAATCTTCTACATGCACAGAGCCACAAGATCCTACTCCACATAGGATAGGAGATCTGCATGCACCTTTCCATATCCTCCTTCCCTGAGCTAGGTTACAACGCAAAGACTTTACACAATCCCTTACAGTCACTTGCACTTAGCTCTTCAAGTTCTCAACACAACATGCACAAAGCATTTACAATTTTCACTCAACACTTAGCATTACACCCTTGTGCCCTTACTTACATCACCTAGATTTCTATTTATACATTACAAAGGGCCTAAACATGGGTAAACCCATGGGCCAACATCCCCATACCTGTTACATAAGCCCAAAACCCAAAAATCACTAAAAAGGGGCCGAGATCCCGCGATCTCCGCTTTGACTTGCACTCTGCCTTTGACATCCTGTCAAAGTCCCAAAAGTAGGTCAAACATGACCAAGGATCCTCAAAACATGGTAAGGGCCAGCATATTCTTTCTATAATCTCTCCAAGAGTTTATCTTACTCTAGACCTATGCCAATGGTCTAGACCCAGAGCTTTAAAACCCACTATTTTTCATTTTTTGACAAATCCAAGCCGAATTAGATAGGGGCCCTCTTTGACACTTTTGTAGATATAATATCTGCGGACAAAACCCTTAAGTTTCATTTCAATCCAAATTAATATACTCTCGTTATGATAAAAATAAGAAAATGGCTCCAAACTCAGTTTTTTTTTTTTTAAACCATGGAACAATTTTTCCTAAGTGTGATTTGCACCATCGATCTCAATAGAAATATTTCTAGACTGTTGATATGCTCTTTATCGACAATTGGTGATCAATGAAATATGATTTCCTATGCAAAAAAAACCTTCACATCGATCTTCTTGACACCTGATCACCGACCATCAACCATCGATCATTTTTCTCCGCAAACCAAAAGTCGCCCAAGAATCTTTCCTGTTATCCCCTAGCCTAGGGATAACTAAGGAGATCACATATTGAGGCCTACATGTCCTAGAAATGGAGTACCGAGAGCCAGACGACTTGAGCATGGCCCCGAAGGGCCCCACATTTCTTTAGTGCAGTCCACGTATCATCAACAACAATATCCATCACACCATCCTAGTCCGAAAGTAGCAGTGAGTTTTGCTCCATGAGGTAATGAGTCTAGGTATCATGGTATGTATCAATCTAATTTTTGAAGCACTTGAACATGCTGTATTGAATCCTTCTTCATTTCATGAAATTTTCTTGGAAATTATGCTCTTTGCCTCGTTCATACTTGGAAGGGTGACATGGTGCCCTAGTAAGTTGATTTCTCTTTAGGATGGGTTGCTATTGGGTGGATCTGTGATCCTCATGGATCTCAGTGGCCATCCACCTTTTCCACTGAATCACAATTTTGAGCATGTGGTTTTGATAAACCATGACATTGAACCTTTTGATGGGGAATGGAATGTAATGTCATCTTCAATTGTTAATTACAGGCATCATGTAATGGTTTTATGTACATGCCTACAACATAGCGTTAATGCATCAGATACCGTTAGAACTCCACAGTTAAGTGCACTCGGGATATAGTAGTACTGGGATGGGTGACCACCCAGGAAGTCCTAGTATTTTACATGCCTATGGAATTTTATAAACTTAGTCCAATTTATCCCACATGCATCATGGTAATTGTTCTCCTGTCACTCTCTCATATATAATTGAGGTGAAGGAGTCCCTTTAAGCATGCAATGGAGTGTGATGTAAAGCTTCTCGTGAATGAAACGTAGCCAACATCTCTTTCTTTTCAGAGATAAGCTACCCCATTTTTCCAGTTTGTGTTCTACAATGTTTTTCTATCTTATTCAGTAATAGAAGTTGGGTTTCACTGTATTTCTGTGTTCTCTTCTATAATTTTGTGTATTTCATTGTTATATCTCAATTGTATTTCTGCCTTCATGTCGTTCTCAAAATAATACAGTTCAATGGTATCAGAGCAGTCTGCTCTTTGTCATTTCTCATAGCAGGTCCCCAATGAGGTCAGGGTATAGAGATTTGGGTCTCGAGCTAGTTTCACTTGAGGAAAACCACTCTCGCTAGACCAAGTGACCTCCCATGATGGAAGAAAAGAGAGATGACAAAGCAGGATATCCTTTCAAAACATTGCTTGAGGAATCCCTCGTGCGACAAAGGAACGAGATGATGGAAAACTTTGCTCACATCCTTCGAAGACTATCGATGGTGGAAACCAAGGCATATTCAACAAGAAACCATTTAGTAAGTGTGACACCCTTCAAGGTACAATTCAATTTTGATATCCCCTTATTTGAAGGCCAAATAGATGCAGATGCTCTAGAAAAATGGTTGAATCTACTAGAAGGTTATTACTCTGTTCAAAATTTTTCCGACAGTGAAAAGATCACCTTCACACTCCTTAAAGCCCTTCCCCATGTCAGATCTTGGTGGGAAGGTTACTGGGAGAGGTACATCACAGATGAATCTACACTTTTTGGGAGAGAACCCACTTGGGAAACCTTTGTAGATGCCCTAAAGGAAGAGTTCTACCCTGTCGGAAACTATGATGACCAATACATGAGATGGACAACTCTGCGTTAGAAAAGAGCCCAGATGGTGTTGGAGTACACCAACATCTTTCATACCTTGCGCTCAAAGATGGGTATCAAAGACTCCAAGCAACACCTAGTTTTGAAGTACTGCAGTGTTCTACATATGTACACCCAAACATAGATGAATTTCTTGGACATCTTCTCACTGGGAGTTGCTTATCGATATGCAGTCAAAATTGAGCAGAAATTCAACCAGTAGAGTAAGTGGGAGAAGCATGGACAGAGCAAGGAAGACCAACCTAAAGAGAGCCAATCCCAGATGCATACAAAGAAGGGTAACAAGAAGTCTAAGAAAGACACTGGAAAGTGGTGTGAGTTCCACAACATCCCTTGGCACAACACTGATGAATGTCACTCAATACAGTCATTGGTGGTCGATCTCAAAGACAAAGCGTCGAACCTCGACTTGGAACCTGATTCAGAAAATAATAAAAGGAGACAGATAATGGATGCAGAACCCACTGCTATAGTCACAACTACAACAATCCAACTAGAAGAGGATCCCGAGGAGGGGGAGAGACTCTTCCATTCACAGGTTTGGGTGAAGGGGACCCCATTGCATTTTATTGTTGATAGTGGTGTTGATTAAGGTTGGTTGTCATTGATGTCAAACCTTGAAGAAAGCCCCGTAGCACAAAGGTTGGGTAATGGACCCAAGATTGTTTGATGTAAAGATGACTCGTTATGGTCTTGTCATGGTTGATAATAAGTAGAAATGGATGAGCTCCAAAGTGGTCCCCTTATGGTGAAATCCCTCACAGGAAGATGCTTTGCGGATTGAGTTATCCTAGAAGTATGGTTAGAGAACCCATTCTTATTTGTGGAATAATGAGATGAATGCTAGTGAATTTTTCAGTGAAAATATCCTATATGGATAAAGCTTGTCATGTCATTTCCGGTGGTATGTGGAACGTCACATAACTCCTCATGGTTAGAGAGTTATGGCCATGAGAAGTTGGAGAACCCAAGTTTGGGTAATGGAACCAGGTTTGTTTGATGGATAATGGTATGAGTTTTGATATATTTTCAGGTAATACTATTCTATATGGATAGTATATGTCATTCCATTTCTGGTGGTATGTGGAATGTCACATAACTCCTCACGGTTTGAGAGTTATGGCCTTATGAAGTTGGAGGACCCTCATATGTCATCTAGAAGCCCCAAAAGGTCAAATTAGTCAAAGTGGTTTAAGATATTTTAAAAGGTAAATAATAAAGTGAAGTGATGAGTGTAATAAGGAAAGTGGGCAAAGTGACCTAGAATATGTTTTTAAGGAAGCTACTTGGAGAGTATAAATAAGAGGAAAGGCTCTCTCATTTAGGACACAATTGAGAATATTGAATACCTATAAGTGTTTGAGGTAACCAAAGGATATCTAAGCCGAATTCTGAGGAAAGTGAAGAAAAGAAGGCCGGAATTCAAGGAAGGATAAATTCTTTTGATGATGCTTTCTAAGGTATGTTTTTTTCCAGGTCATCTCACCATTTTCGCAATATTTTTTTTTCTAGAATGATTCAGACTGTGAAATTTATATTCCATTGAGGAGACATATCCAAGTATATGTGGTAAAAAATTCATCTCATGGGTCTTTGTATTTTTGGAGTTAAACTCTGTGGAAAATAGGGTTTGTGGCTAGTCCTAAAACTAGTAAAAAACAAGTGTTTCGGGTAAAAACATCATAATTTTTTCGTAACAGATCCAAATTCAGTAAGACAAAATGTGATGGTTAGAGTACAGACTATAGTATCCTATGTAATAGTTTCAAATCAATTCAACGAATATTCCATGTGGAGAACGCTCTATAAGGTCACTCTCTAGAATAATCCAGAATTCAGCAAGGTGTGCCATTTTTTTCTATAACTCCTTTTTTGAGAGGTTCCAAGTAGTGAGACCTGGAGGAATTGCATAAAACAAACTGAAGAGCATTTTGTATCCGTTTCAAATCTTTATTCATTATAGGTACATAGTTATGATTATTTCAAGTTAGGGTTGTTGACTAATACAAGACTGGTCATGTGAGACTAAAGAAAAGTTTGATGAAAATGCTAGTCTCTTGTTGTTAAAGTTAAGGAAGGTTTGCCGGTATCTGATCATATACACCAACTATATTATAGAGTTACAAATCATATTTGGATGATGAAATTGATGAGGGCATTTGGTTGAGGTACATGGTTGAGACAAATAGTTGATTATTTGACACATACATGAGGTGTATAGTTGATGATGTTGGTACATATTGATGAGTCATAGTTGATGAGTAATTGATACATGATTGGTACATACTTGGTACATGGTTGGAGGCCCTTATTAGTAGTATTGTTGATGCATGGTTTATGGATGATGTAGCATACTTGTATTATTAGAAGCATATATTGATCTTGGTGATGATTATGAGTTGTTGTGTTATGCTTGGTTGATGCACATCCTTGAGAGTTTTCTTGGTGATTGATATTGGTGAGTAGATCTGATTTGGTTGATAACATTGATGAGACAGGTTTTTGTGATAGGTCGTTTGGACAAGTTGTTGTGACAGGTTATTTGTACGGGTTTGGTGCATGGTTGATGCACTTGTTCATGGTATAGGTTGGTGCATGGTTGATGCACTTGTTTATGGTACGAG
Source organism: Picea engelmannii (assembly GCA_009831015.1). Taxonomy (NCBI): domain Eukaryota; kingdom Viridiplantae; phylum Streptophyta; class Pinopsida; order Pinales; family Pinaceae; genus Picea; species Picea engelmannii. The sequence continues at coordinate 145,608 of ML795432.1, forward strand.
TTAATTGTAGGTTGTTTGGTATAGGTTGGTGCATGGTTGATGCACTTGTTTATGGTACAGGTTGATTACAGTTTGAGGTCAGGTTCATGCATGGTTGATGCATGGTTCAGGTTATTGGTACATGTTATTTGGTGTAGGTTGATTAGTACAAGTTTACAACAGTATATCTCATAGTGATAGTGTGATAGTGGTTTCATCATTCTACTTATACATCAGGGTGGTTGGATGGGGCAAGGATAGGTGGTTGTATCCACCTTCCGGTTGTAGCCAAAGAACATAGGGGGTTGTAGCCTCCTTCTGGTTGTAGCCAGAGAATTGGGGAGTTGGAGCTTCCCTCAGGTTGTAGCCTAAGAAACTAGGGGGTTGGAGCCTCCTTCTAGTTGCAGTTGGAAAACAAAGGAAGTTGGTGCTTCCAATGAATGTAATTCTTCAAGACATATAAGATAAAGCATTTTGTGGTTTTCTCCCGCTTTGGGTTTCCACGTAAAACACTGGTGTACTGTATATGTGTATGCTTGTTCATTTGTTCATTGCTTATTTACTCTGCAGTTATTGGATGATAATGATCCATTGATATAACACTTGGATTATATGGTTAAAAATGATTAAATTTCTCTTTTACTGATTCACCCCCCTTCTCAGTAATCCAACAAGTGGAAGCCAAAAGAACATTGTCTCAGTAGAGGTTGTCAAGCAGTTGGATTTGCCAACAACACCACACCCATAGCCATACAACATAGGGTGGTTTCTCCAGGGTCAATATCTTCATGTCAACCAACAGTGTCGATTGTCATACGACATCCAACCCTTCAAGGACGAGGTATTATGTGATGTTTCCCCACTGGATGTCTGTGATGTTCTCTTGGGCCATCCATATATATGGAAGCACCATGCTATATATGAGTCTCGACCACGTAGTGTCATTATTACTTTGGAGGGTCATTTCTATAGGATACCAAAGGTGGTTCCGACTACTGTCCCACCTAAACAATGCCGCAGGGTAGTATCTCATACTACAAAATATAACTTCTTCACAATATGTTCAAAAGGTGAACAAAAGGATATTGCAACCACTACAGCCTTGGCCCAAGCACCTTCTATACAATAGAAGCAAGTTGAAAAGATTGCATCAAAGTGCAAAGATCCCTTCTACACATAGACATCTCATGTAGCAAGACTGGTTAAAAAGATCCAACCCTTCCAACCATAGGTTCGTGAAAACCTTCAAAAATCTAAGAAGCACAACTTCTCCAACAAGGCAAGCAACTCATCAAGATGTAGATTCAAAAAACGCTTCTCCCTCTCCCTCGGGAACTTAACGCAATGGAGACCATTTCTTCCTAAGGGGGGAGGAATGATCCATATGGATCTTGGTGGCCATCCACCTTTTCCATTGAATCACCATTTTGAGCCTGTGGTTTTGATAAACTATGACATTGACCCTTTTGATGGGGAATGGAATGTAATGTCATATTCAATTGTTAATTATAGACACCATGTAATGGTTTTATGTACATGCCTACAACATAACGTTAATGCATCAGATACCATTAGAACTCCATAGTTAAGCGCGCTCGGGCTAGAGTAGTGCTGGGATGGGTGACCATTGGGAAAGCCCTAATATTTTACATGCCTATGGCATTTTATAAACTTAGTCCAATTTATTCCACATGCATCATGGAAATTGTTCTCCTCTCACTCTCTCATATATAATTGAGGTGAAGGAGGCCCTTTAAGCATGCAACAGAGTGTGATGTAAATCTTCTTGTGAATGAAGCATAACCAACATCTCTTTCTTTTCAGAGATAAGCTACCCCATTTTTTCGGTTTGTGTTCTACAATGTTTTTCTATCTTATTCAGTAATAGAAGTTGGGTTTCACTGTATTTCTGTGTTCTCTTCTATACTTTTTTGTATTTCATTGTTATATCTCAGTTATATTTTTGCCTTCATGTCATTCTCAAAATAATCCGAGTCAATTTGTGAAAAGTCATCGTCCGTTCCCTCCATACTTACCACTTTCCATTTTCATTCCTTCCATCTCCCTTATCCTTGTTTGGAAATTGGGATTGGATACACTAGGAAAGGTTGTACCTTGCCTCGTGGGAAGAAGGGGCTAAAGGTCTAGAGGGTAAAAGTAGCTAGCAAGAGTTAAAATCCAATTTTGAAACCTTTGAGATGCTTCACCCAGGGATCCCCAAGAAAAAAGTGAAAAACTTCTTAGTAAGAAAAGGGGACCCACACGATAACATAAAGACTCAAGGTACTAGTTGATGGATCAAGGTTCTCATCATGAGCTGACCTATTATGACCATGGGCATGTAGCTGTATGAAATTACCACCTATTTGGCACCAAACAAGGGTAGTGGCTCTTGGTGGCATAGCCAAGAGAATGTTGAAATATTGTAAATGCAAAGAGTATTCTATTTATTATTGAGTTATTATTCATTAGATCAATCCCCTTTTGTGGATTGATCATGTCAGACATTGTAATTGACCAAGTCCCCTTTTGTGGATTGGTCAAACCCTAAATATATTATGCAAATTGAGAAGTCGTCCCCCAGGCTAATTAAAGTGGTTTTAACCACTAAGAAGAAAAGTCAGCCCTGCCCAGTGAAGAGACACCTTTCCAGCTCCTACCAGTTTGTATAAATAAAGGAAGCCAACGCCTCAATTGATCACTCACTCAACTCACTCATCTAGTGGGCAAGTTTGAAGGAAGCTACAAGTTGCTAGTTGCCGAAAGAAGGAAGAGAGAGAGGCACATTTCTCAGTAGAGGATATTCTCTAGTGTTTGGTTTATTATCTTGGCATTGTATTGACTATCTATATTAAGGAAGTTTTTGTTGGGTTTTCTCCCTCATGAGGGTTTCCCAGGATGATTGATGTGCATCTTGTGATTGTGTTGCTCTCAATGATCCTATCTATGCTATGGTTATCTAGTAAATTTAAAATAAACCTAATAATGGATTAAACCTTAACATGGTATCAGACCTAAGCTAAAGAGACCATCTTTCACTGGATAAAGAAAAACGTCACTGTAGTCATACAAGAAAATTAGGGCTTTTTATTGAAGAGGAATTTCAGCCTAAAAATCATCAAGGAAGTGCACCCTAGCCTAGGGAACTCTTTGGCACCTTCAACACACTTTTTTAGTGGATATAACTCCCGAAAAGTGAAACCCTAGTTTTCACCGGTACCAGAAAACTAGAAAACCAGAAGTACCAGAAAACCAGGAAACCAGAACTAGTACCAGAAGTACCAGTCCAAAATTCTGCCGATCAAGTTTGAAGGGGAAACATTTCAATTTTATGAAATCTAATGATCTAAAAATGAAGAAGACTTGTATTCTTGAAAATATTTGCAAGTTATATTTTATGTGTTAAAATGAAAATGGATCAATTTTGCAACACAATTTTAATAGGATTTACTCATTCAAGATGCATATAAACAACAACAAAAACAGTGAACATAAAACACATAACACAACAAATGATAAAGGAGTTCACCCCTCTCTTGGGCTACATCTCCTGGTCCAGCTTCCAATGGATCATTTGTATTATTTTCTCAAAGTGCTAAAAAAATGTGCTTTACAATGCTCAAAATGCCAAATAGATTGCTCCAATGGCTTCAGAACGTCCAAAAACCCTAGCTGGGCTTTTTCGGCTCCTCGTTTGGCCAAAAATTGAAGAAGATAGGCTTCCTGGAAGACCCCCCTTCAAGCTTGTTGTCTCTGCATCTACAAAACACACCCCTTGTTGGCTCAACCTAGCCCACACGCATATTTAAGCATAAAAACTTAGCACCGGACGCAACCATGCGAACCGTGCAAACTGTAGGACAGTTACGGGTGCACCTAGCCCCTAACTGTCAAGGGCAAGGTCGTATGAGCCATGCAACTGCGTGCTAGTATAAACATAGGCTCCCGTTCCACAAGCCAATGGTTAAAGGACAAATGGCAGGTCATTTGTGTAACCATTGGAACAAAACATAACCGTGTGTGCGCTTGAATGGTATAACATTGGGTCATATGTAATACAATGTGTGACCAAGGGCTGGGGCTAAGCCCCAGCCCGGTCGCGCCCCAAACGATACACATATGCAAACATTTAAATATATATTTTCCATATATATTACAAGGAACAACCAGTGGCACACCGGTTGGTGGCTCTTGCCAAGTCTCTCCCCCCTGCTCGGAGGTCGCAGGGTCAACTCTGACCAATGACATAATTTTAAAGCAATAGATATATGACACGTGGCGGCCATTGACTGGGCCATGTGTCGTCATCCCGTTCGCTACAAACATGCCATGTCACATGCCAACTGTATGAATAACTATCTGCCATGTGTCATATGGCCCACCATATGTCATACAGCCTATCACGTCAACGTCTGTACGGATTGTACAGACTGTACAATCAACACCCCTTTTTTGCATGTTTGTCATTTTAAACAGAATGCGATATCTCTCACTCTTGACGTCCGTTTGAACCCAAATGAGTTGCGTTGGGTTCATAACGATGAGGCCTACGCTCTTGTTCGATTTGAAGTGATTTTGAACACTTTGAATTTTTGAGCAAAATTTGATCCCCTGGATCACACCTCCCCATTGGAAAGCTTTTGGACCTCCAAAAAGACTATTTTCAGTCTATTTGAAGATGAGGGCATAGTTCTGTCACTTTTCCAACCTCAATCCACTTGTCTTTTCTTGGATTTGTACCTTTAAGACCAACTCGAAGATACTCCACATTTCCTCGTTTTGAAGTTCGCATTCTCCTGTCAAGGATGGTGTCTTCATGCTGTTCTGTAAGATATTCTGGGGAAAAATCATCTATAGAAGGAATCTAAACATGCTCTCCTTGATCATCAATCAAAGGAGGCTCATACAATTTCAAATTCTCAACATTAACAACTGTATACATTTGCATATAAGGAGGCAAATCTAAACGGAAGGCATTGTTACCAATCTTGTCGATAATCTTGAAAGGACCATATCAAATTGGTTTGAGTTTTTTACCTTCTCCTTTAAGCCTCTTCTTACTTATGTAAAGAAAAACTTCATCTCCAACTTGGAAACTATGATCAACACGATGCTTGTCATGTCTCATCTTGTACTTGGCTTGACTCTTTTCCAACTGCTCTTGCACAATTTGATGTATCGACTGAATTTGTTCAATGAAATTTTTTGCCCTATCAATGTCATATTGATCTTCAATAGCAATATCCTTCCCAAAGATAAAATCTAAAAGATATTTGGGCAAATAGCCAAAACATGCTTCAAATGACGACGTTTGAGTTGAAGAGTGCTTAGCTCGATTGTATGCATGTTGAATGTAGTGTAAATGCTCATCCCAAAGTTTAGGATGCTTACTGCAATAAGCATGAAGAAGATGCACCACTATTCGATTTACCACTTCTATTTGACCATCTTTTTGCGGATGAAAAGATGTGCTCTTTTTCAGTTTGGTGTCCATGAGTGCCCATAAACTCGACCAAAAACTTCCAACAAATCAAGAATCTCGATAAAAAATAATGGATTTAGGCAATCCAAAATGCACCCAAACATTTTGAAAGAAAATTTGTGCTGTTTGTTCAGCTGTAACCTGCTTCGTACAAGGCATCAAAATACACATTTTGCTAAATCAATTAACCACAACATAAATATAATCATGATTTCGTCGAGACATAGGTAGACCTCCTACAAAGTCCATGGAAATACTTTCCCAAGGACGAGAAGGAACCAGAAGTGGAGTATACAAACCCAACTTTCGATTGGTAGGTTTACTTGTGGCACATAATGAACATCCTCGAACATATCTTGAAACACTTTCATTCATTTTAGGCTAGTAGCAGTATCTTTGCAAATTAGCCACTGTCTTGCCTACACCAAAATGACCAGCAATAAGAGAAGAATGGGCTTCTCTTATACTGTTGATTCTTTCCCCCTGTGGAATACATAGCTTGCCAAGATGATACAAAAGATTATCATGCACATGCTAATCCAATTCCTCAACATGGTTAGAATGACACAAAGTCTCATATACTTCTTTAAAATCAGTATCCAAAGCATATTGCTCAACATAACTTTCATGCATGATAGGACTATGCTTAAGAATAACTGAAGCACTAATAATAATCCTTGAAAGCATATCAACCACTTTGTTATAAATTCCCTTCTTATACCTGATGACCAAGTGGAGCTGTTGTAGAAAACCCATCCATCTGAAGTGCCTAGCTTGTTGTAGCTTTGTTTGTGATTGTAAATATTGCAGTGGTTGATGATTGGTGTGTACAATGGTTTCTTTCCCCAACAAATAATGTTTCCATTTTTTCACACTTTGTACCAATGCATACAACTCCTTATCATAAGTAGG
>ML795432.1:154782-171852 GCA_009831015.1 Picea engelmannii
ATCTCTCTCATTTCCATGACAGCCTTTCTGAGATCTTCATCTTCTGCAGGAACATGTTCATGACTCTCTTCATGAGCCATACTTGGTGAATGCCTCCTTGAAACTTGCGGTGATGATATAAGCTTCCTCCTTGAAGGATGAGAGATTGGCTCTACAAGTTGACCTTCTCTTCTTGTGAGTTTCAACCTTGTGAGCATCAGAAAACAAAACACTTGCAAATAATCAAGTCTTCAAAAACCTAAGCTCTAATACCAACTTGATCTAAAAATGAAGAAGACTTGTATTCTTGAAAATATTTGCAAGTTATATTTTATGTGTTAAAATGAAAATGGATCAACTTTGCAACACAATTTTAATAGGATTTACTCATTCAAGATGCATATAAACAACAACAAAAACAGTGAACATAAAACACATAACACAACAAATGATAAAGGAGTTCACCCCTCTCTTGGGCTACATCTCCTGGTCCAGCTTCCAATGGATCATTTGTATTATTTGATAAAAGTGCTCAAAAATGTTCTTTACAATGCTCAAAATGCCAAATAGACTGCTCCAATGGCTTCAGAATGTCCAAAAACCCCTAGCTGGGATTTTTCGGCTCCTCGTTTGGCCAAAAATTGAAGAAGATAGGCTTCCTGGAAGACCCCCCTTCAAGCTTGCTGTCTCTGCATCTACAAAATGCACCCCTTGTTGGCTCAACCTAGCCCACATGCATATTTAAGCGTAAAAACTTAGCACCAGACACAACCGCGTGAACCGTGCAAACTATAGGACAATTACGGGTGCACCTAGCCCCTAACCGTCAAGGGCAAGGTCGTATGACCCATGCGACTGCGCGCTAGTATAAACATAGGATCCCGTTCTACAAGCCAATGGTCAAAGGAAAAATGGTGGGTCATTTGTGTAACCATTGGAACAAAACATAACTACGCGCGCGCCCAAATAGTATAGCATTGGGTCATATGTAATACAATGTGCGACCAAGGGCTGGGGCTAAGCCCCAGCCGGGTCGCGCCCCAAACTATACACATATGAAAAAATTTAAATATATTTTTCCATATATATTACAAGGAACAACCAGTGGCACGCCGGTTGGCGGCTCTTTCCAAGTCTCTCCCCCCTGCCCGAAGGTCCCAGGGTCGACTCTGACCAACGACATAATTTTAAACCAATAGATATATGACACATGGCAGCCATTGACTGGGCCACGTGTCATCATCCCGTTCACTGCAAACATGCCATGTCACATGCCAACTATCTGAATAACTGTCTGTCACATGTCGTACGACCTGCCACGTCAGCGTTTGTATGGACTGTATAGTCAGCACCCCTTTTTTGCTTGTTTGTCATTTTGAACATAATGCAATATCTCTCGCTCCCGATGTCCGTTTGAACCCAAACGAGTTGCGTTGGGTTCGTAATGATGAGGGCTACGCTCTCGTTTGATTTGAAGTGATCTTGAACACTTTGAATTTTTGAGCAAAATTTGATCCCCTGGATCATCTAACTACACCAGGCTACTCACCTAAGCCAAGCACACCTCCTGGTAAGTTCAAAATTAAATTCTGAGCATTTTCAATTTTTGGTCATTTTCTTAGTTCCAGGTAAAGATGTCTACAAGCACTAATCTTGTTGACAAGCTAGAAGGTGCGAAAAACTTTTGTGCTTGGAAGTATAGGATTGCACCCATTCTTGAAGAGAATGACCTAGAAAGATTCATCAAAGAAGATGTACCAGAACCTACTGATGATGTAGATAAAGAAAAACACCAAAAGGACACAGTTAGGGCCAAGAGAATCATTGCAAATTCTATTAAAGATCACTTGGTTCCTCAAGTGGCCTCAAAGAAGACTCCAAAAGAAATGTTTGATGCCCTAACCAGATTGTATGAAGGAAAGAACATCAATCAGAAGATGAATCTAAGAACTCAACTCAAAATCACAATGGTGCAGAAAGGAAAAACAATTCAGGAATATTTCTCCAGAATATCACAGTTCAAAGAAAAACTATAAGCAATTGATTATACTATAGATGAAGATGAACTTATAATGATAGCCCTTAATGGTTTCACCAGACCTTGGGATGCAGTCATCCAAACTATTTGTGTCAGAAAGGAGAAACTACACTTTGACAGTCTTTGGGAAGAATGTGTCCAAGAAGAAGAAAGAGTAGCTAACCAAGAAGCATTACTATCAAGAGATGAAGATCAAGCCCTAGCTACTCATACTAAAGGAGGAAGAAAGAGGTATTACTTCCAGAAATAAACTCATAAAGAATCTCACCCTCCAAGGAGATTCCCGAAGTTTCAGAAAGGTCAAAGAAGATAAAAAGATTTCTCATCCTACCAGTGTTACCATTGTGACAAGATGGGACACATTGCTAAGAATTTCATAGCTAGACGAGAAGAATAAAATAATAGAAACAAGAGGCACCATGCCCATACAGTTGAATATGAAGAGCCACCCACAAAGATGATAAAAGAATAGATTGAAGACTATGTCTTAATCTGTACCCTCTCAGGATCAATATCACGTGGTGAGGACACTTGGCTCATAGACAGTGGTTCTTCCAAGCACATGATAGGTCAAAGAGACATTCTCTCTTGCCTTACATAAAATAAGTTTCCCCAGAAAGTTACACTTGGATACGATTATCAATACCCTATCAAAGGAGTAGGAGAATCAAATTACAAACTTGATTTAGGGACCCCAATGAATATGAAGGATGTACTATATGTACTATGTTTGAAAAAGAACTTACTTTCTATATGAGCTTTAGAGAAGAAAGGATTCAGATTTGCCTTCATAGATGGAGAAGTTCTCATGTGGCCCAAAGGAAAAACCATGGAAGAAGCAATTGTTATTGGAAAAGAAGAAGGTGGCTTCTATAAGTTAAAGGGTCACTCAGAAGCAACCTTGATCCATTCCATTAAGAATCCATGTGAACTTTTGCATAGAAGAATAACTCACATCAACTATGAGGCATTACCATATGTACGCAAGGCAGTCACGAGTCTACTAGAATTCAAGGTTGATCATGAAGGTGTGTGCAATGGATGTGCACAAGGAAAGAACATTAGGAACCCTTTCCCAAAGACAAACAATAAATCATAAGGATTCCTAGATCTCATTCACTCATATGAATGTGGTGCAATGCCATCAACCTCCATAAGTGGGTATGTATACTATGTGTCTTTTATTGATAACTATTCTCGCAAAACCTGGGTTTACTTTTTGAAATCAAAAGATGAAGTGTTCAGTAAATTCAAGGAATTCAAAGCCTTGATATAGAATCTCTATGAAATAAAGATCAAGATACTTAGGTCAGATAATGGAGGAGAATACACCTCAAAAGAGTTTGCTAACTTTTGCAAATATTTTGGGATCAAGAGGGATCTCACCACTCCCTACAATCCTCAACAAAATGGTGTGGTAGAAAGAAAGAAAAAAACTATAATGGAAGCAGTGAAGACTATGATCCATGATCAAGATCTTCCAATGCACTTATGGGAAGAAGAAACAAAAACAATAGTATATGTACAAAATAGATTGTCCCATGGTGCACTTGGGTTCAAGACCCCTGAAGAGATGTTCTCTGGAAAGAAGCCAAGAGTAAGGCATCTCAAAATATTTGGTTGTCTAGTATTTATACATATTTCGAAAGAGAAGAGAACCAAGCTGGACCCTTCAGAAAAGAAGAGAATATTTGTTGGATACTGTGAGGTATCCAAGGCCTTCAGAGTTTATATACCAGGTTACCATCATATTGAGATCAATAGGGATGTAACCTTTGATGAAGTTGCAACACTCAAGAAATCAAGAAGATGCCATCTTGAAGAAGTATATGAAGAAGAACCTGTGGCTCTCAGGGTTGCAGAACTAGTGAGAGAAGTCATAACTTCCCCTGATGAGGATATTCTAGAAGAACATGACATAATATAATCCCAAGAACCTCCCCAGATGATGATCTCCCACAAGATAAAGCTAACCTGGGCAAGGGAACTTATTCAATATGGAGAGAAGCATGGTGCCCCCGAAGGAACCATGAGACAAATCAACAAACCCAAGCCATTCTCCAATTATATGGCTTTGATGTGTGATCTCTTAGAGAATGAACCTACTTGCTTTGAAGAAGCTATTTAGAAGAAATAATGGGTAGATGCCATGACAGAAGAATACCAATCCATTATAAATAATGATGTGTGAGAAATAGTTCCCAGGCCAAAGAGCAAGGATGTGGTATCTTCCAAATGAATTTTCAAAATAAAACATGTTGTTGATGGAAGTATTGAGAAATATAGAGCAAGGTTTGTTTCTCATGGATTTTCTCAAAAGGAAGGCATTGAATATGAAGAGATGTTTTCTCCTATAGCCAGATACACTTCAATCAGAACCATCATAGATATAGCAACTAAGATGAAGTGGAAGTTACACCAGATGGACGTGAAAACAAATTTCTTGAATGGTGTCATTGAAGAAGAAGTGTATATAGAACAACCTCAAGGGTTTGAAGTTGAAGACATGAAGACTCATGTATACAAGTTGAAGAACGATTTGTACGGATTAAAGAAATCTCCTAGATCTTGGTATGGAAGGATTGGTAGTTTCCTGACGAGCTTGGGTTTTACCAAGAGTAAAGCTGATTCTAACCTTTACTTCAAGGTTATGAATGATGAGCCTGTTATATTATTGTTGTATGTGGATGAATTATTCTTAATTGGAGAAGAAAATATCATCACTTATTGTAAGAAGAAGCTCACTGCAAAATTTGAGATGAAATACCTTGCCCTAATGCACTATTTCTTAGGTCTTGAGGTCTGGCAGAGCCTAGAGAAGATATTCCTTAACCAAGGGAAGTATGCAGTTGAAATACTGAAGATATTTGACATGTTGGAGTGAAAATCCATGAATACACCCATGGAAACAAAGTTGAAGCTCCTAGTTGACACTTCATCATAATTGATTGATGCTACGCTGTACAGATAGATCATTCGATCGTTGATGTATCTGATGAACACCAAGCTAGATATATGTTTTGCTGTGAACACCTTGAGTCAATTTTTGGTAGAGCCCAGATGTGTTCACCTGGTTGTTGCAAAACATGTGTTGAGGTACCTTAAGGGTACATTAGATTGTGGTCTTAGTTATAATGGAGATCATGACTTCAAACTGAGTGGTTATACTGATTCAGATTGGGCTGGAAGTGTCTCTGATAGAAATAGCACTTCAGGATGTTGTTTAAGTCCAAGGTTAGCCATGATCTCATGGCAGAGTGGGAATCAATCAATAATTTCTCTCAGCATGAAAAAAGCATAATACAATGTTGCATGTTCCACCAATTATGAAGACATATGGCTTCAGAAGTTGTTGATAGGTCTATTCGATCTAGAGATGGAAGTAACCTTGATTATATGTGATAACCAAATTTGAATAAAGATGACAGAGAACCCTGTGTTCCATGACAAGTCAAAACACATAGAGATCCGATATCATTACATCCGTAATATGGTGTAGAGAGGATCCATAAAGCTCCATTATGTTAGCATAGATGAATAGGTTGCCGATGTGTTTACCAAGCCTCCATCTTGTGTAAAGTTTGAGCACTTTCAAGATAATATTGGTGTAGTCTGAAAGGAATTCCCTCGAAAGGGGGAGTAGTGTTGATGCTAGCCTAGTGCCGAAGATTTCTAGCTTCGTACTGATGTTGTTGTGATGCCAACCTAGTGCTGAATATTTCCAACTTCGTGTTGATGTTGTTATGATGGCAGCCTAGTGTTGAATATTTCTAGCTTCGTATGTTGTTGTGATTCCAACCTTGTGCTGATGTTGTTGTGATGCCAACCTCATGTTGAATATTTCCAACCTCGTGATGATGTTGATGAGATGCCAGCTTCGTGTTGAAGATTTCCAACCTAGTGTTGATGTTGATGATGCTCCAACCTTCATGCTGTGATGTTGTTGTTGTTGATGATGCTCCAACATTCGTGCTGTGATGCTGCTGTTGTTGATGATGCCCCAGCCTTTGTGCTATGATATTATTGTTGTTGATGTTGTATCAACCTTGTGCTGTTATTGATGATTTTGTGTTAATGTTGTAATAATCCATGTTGATGCATATGATGATGATGCAATTCCAGCTCCCTGTTGTGAATGATGATATTGATGATGAGAAAAACTTCCAATGATTTATAGATATGCCAATCAATGTTCCAGATGCTGTTGATGTTTCTTCCCTCTCTCTCTCTCTCTCTCTCTCCTAATACCCTTCTTGTTAAGGGGGAGTGTTGAAATATTGTAACAACAAAGAGTATTCTATTTATTATTGAGTTATTATTCATTAGATCAATCCCCTTTTGTGGATTGATCATGTCGGGCATTGTAATTGAAAAAATCCCCTTTTGGTGGATTGGTCAAACCCTAAATATATTATGAAAATTGAGAAGTTAGCCCCCAGGCTAATTAAAGTGGTTTTAACCACTAAGAAGACAATTCGGCCCTGCTTAGTGAAGAGACACCTTTCCATCTTCTGCCAGTTTGTATAAATAAAGGAAGCCAATGCCTCATTTGATCACTCACTCAGCTCACTCATCTAGTGAGCAAGTTTGAAGGAAGCTACAAGTTACCAGTTTCCGAAAGAAGAAAGAGAGAGAGAGGCACATTACTCAATAGAGGATATTCTATAGTGTTTGGTTTATTGTCTTGGTATTGTATTGACTATCTATATTAAGAAATTTTTTGATGGGTTTTCTCCCCCATGAGGGTTTCCCAGGATAAATGTTGTGTATCTTGTGATTGTGTTTCTCTCAGTGATCCTATATAGGCTATGGTTATCTAGTAAATTGAAAAGAAGCCTAATAATAGATTAAACCTTAACATAGAAATGGGGTCTCATCATGAACCAACCTTCTCATTTCCATGAAATGTTTGTGGATAACACTGTCACCTCTGGTCATCAAGCCATGATAGTGTCCCTCAACTATTTCCTTAAAACACAAGAGAAAAGGATAAAAAGAAATAAAGATAAGAAAAAAATGCAATGAATGGGATGGGAAATAATTGCATTCATGAAAAGGTGCAACTCATCCTCCACAAAGGCACCCACAAGTAAGACTCTACATTTCCCTGTTATCACATGCACCCCATGCCCAAATATTTACCCCATGCCACCTCATACACTTACATGACTTGGAATAGATCCCACCTGGGAAACACCCCAAAATTAAGAGAGGTTAGCCCAATAGGACACCTTGATACCTTCTCCAAACCTAACTTGTCAAATTGCATAACTTCTTTGAGCATTTGTTTGGGGTTAAGGGGGGTTTGATGCACATGTTTGGGTAATTTAATTATTGGATGTGATTTACATGCTATGATGCTCGTGACTTATGAACTCCTGGAGGTCGTACATGTTGTTTCTTCAGGACTTTTCTTGATGGACAAGTACACATGAGGGAATTATTAGCTTAAACCTTCATGAGGGCTCAAAGCCCACAAATGGATGCTAAAACCCTAGCCAGGGGTAAGAAGAGATTGAGGGTTTGAACCAGATGAAGGAAGGATCTTGCCTTTGGATGCACTATGGAAGACCCAAACCTAAGGTCTCATGCTCCTCCCACCTAAATTTGGCCTTGGGAGGCCTTGGACATCACCTTTGCAGCCCTAGACGTCACCTGTCAGCTAGGCTTGGAGGCATTCATGAGGCCATTGGCACGTGTGGGAAAATTTTAGGCCTTTGGAGGCCCAACGTTTCATCTCCTTTTCCCAACGTTCCACACTTGAGTCCCAATGTCACCCTAGGAGGGCATGAAATCACCTTTAGAGGCCTAATTAGATTCAAATTGAATTTATTTTGGTAAAAGTGTACTTTTTGTGTAAACTGGCCAGGTCGGCCCCGATTTTGACCTAAAATTAATCAAAGGTCAAATTTTGGTATAAATAAACATAAAGTGACATTTATTTTCATCACAACTCATCACACACAAGTGGTGGTCTAAAATTTTCTCCCTCTTTAAGGGTTATTGGCTGAAATAACTAGTGTGCACCTCTTGGGAGAGCTTTATGGTGGTGTATTTTGGCATTTTTCATGGTGGAATATTCTTCAAATAGGGTTTGACTTGATTATTCTTGGTGAATTAAGTGGAAAATCTGAATTTTATTTCATGCTATGAATGTTTTTGGTAAAATTTACTTGTTTCATGTACAATATTATGAAATTTCTTGTTTAAACCCTAGGGGAGAAACAACAAATGCTTCTTTCTCTCTATAACTATTCTACTAGATCGATCTTACGAATTATACATTTTCTTGAGAATGATTGTTAGAGCCCTAAAATTATAGCTCTCTAGTAATCTTATTCTTGTCACCAACTAAATTGTCTTTCAAAAAAGCTAGGGAAGGAAGGTACGCTAGGGCCTAGAAGTGCCTACTCTCTAGCAAAACCTCCCTTAAAAGGGGAAAATTCTTGAGGCCTTGAAGTGCCAACACCTCTTGCATTCACTTCTTCCCTTAGCTAAGAATTATCATTATTTTATTTCCCAAGTGATATTATTACTGTTATTGACTCCATAAGCCATAAACGACACTGATTTTTACACCCTTGTGGATGACTGAGACCAAACAAACTTTCAACACATCTTCTTAAAACTTTCACTAACACTAACAACCATATTACCACTGCTATAATTTTTGTTACAACCTTATTTAGTAGCCTTAATAGACATACTAACCTCTAAAACTAACCCAAAAGTTTTCATTTTCCTAAGTGTTATCATCCTAAGGTTTTAGTCCTCCTTTACTACTGTTCTAGGTGCAAATTTCCGAAGTTGTTTGATGTTGTTGCTGTTGTTGTAACTACTGTTACAACCAATATTGAAGCCCCTTAACAACCCTAAAACTACCCATAAAATCACTAAACATTTGTACAAAGCAAACTATAATCATTGGATGTTGAAGTAGTTGTATTATTGCTTTATTATAGCACTTTTCTGAAGTGGTTTTACTGCTGTCATCATCATTAATTAATTCTATTATAAGTGTTTGGAAAACCATTTAAGTCATTCATTGAATTGATTTTAATATTTAAATTGTAAGTGACAAGGTAATATCAAACTTGCAAGGTATCTATATCATTCTTGTTATCATAGCTTGCAATTTCTAGACATATTTGTTGCTACTATACATTTTATCTTTTAGTGTTTCAATAGTATATTTATATCTCGAAGTCACTAGTTTGAAACATTGATATCATTGCTTGATAATAACTTTTACTATTTCATTGGTAAAGGGAAGGTACCATTCATTCACTTTTCCCTTCCCCCCCTTAAACTTTACCAAGTGATTTCTTTCCTCGAGTGACCTAGAGAGAGGGGTGGGTTTTACCTGGCATTTTTACCCTTCATCAACCAACTAGGTATTGGGACATATCCTTTGGAGTGAGTTTCTTATCCTCCTAAATAGAAAGTGGTATCCTATTGGGGTGACAATGACATGAATACCTCTGTGTTACGCCAATCTAGGACTACTTGTCTTTAGGATTTGGGAAAGTATAGATTGTGCGATAACATCGCTGATGCCCCGATCATCGACCATCGACCATTGGTCATCTTAATAGAAAAAATAAGATTGTTCACAAATATCTTCCAACCTCAACCATCGACAATCGACCATATTCGTTGGCGTGGCATGAGACGTAATATTGAGGCTTCAACCGGGATGACATGGCATGACACGTGGATGCTGACGTGGCATGAAATGTCATCACCCTCTTTTCTCCATCCGTCATCGACAATTTCTCTTGGAAGAATCTGAACATCACACTAATGTTTTCGATCCCTGACCATTGGCCCTCGACGATCAAAGATTTCTCGTGGTGAACTTCAACACTTCACCAAAACTTATTGATCCCTGATCATCGACTATCGATGATCATATATTTCTCCTCATGAACTTCAACACTTCAAAAAAAATTGCCGATCCCCAACCATCATTCATCGATGGCTGGATATTTCTTCTAGAAAAATTCAATACTTTGCCAAAACTTGTCGATCCCTAACCATCATCCGTTGGCGATCAGAGTTTTCTCTTGGTGAAATTCAACACTTCACAAAAAATTGTCGATTCATGACCATCAACCGTCAATGATCAAATATTTCTATTGACAAAATTCAACACTTACCAATTTTCAACCAAAACCCAGGTGAATTTGGGCCGTCAATCTTCCTCATTTTCAAACCATCGAAATGAATCTAAGCCATTGATAGGGTAAATTTGTAAAACTTTGAAAACATTATGATTTTTAAATTTTCAAGAACGAATCTGATCCATTGATCTCAAGATCAAACATGATCTCGACTGTCGATTCTCTGAGATCTTCCCCACACTACAACAATGTTGGATAGGCATTGTGGAAACAATATTCATGAAAATCCTAAGAATGGAGGACACACGCAACAACAAAATAAAGAAGGTAAGCATGAGTAGAGTTTGTAGTTGAGGCACATTCAGGAGTGCAGTGCACAATAAGAACATAGTTAGCAAAATAATAAAGCAGAAGAATAAAGCAAGAGAAGAAAGTGGGCGAAAACGAAGGATAGTAGTTCAACTTGCAAAAGTAGAAAGACACACAAAAGCATGAAGGATAGTTTTTGGGAGTGCAAAAGCGGCATGAAGACATAAAAACAAGAAAAACAATCCTAATCAACAAGTTTATATGAGTTTTCATGAGTTGTAATAGGGTTTTGGGATAAGCAAAGTAGGGTTTTGAGCCCTAGAATTCATGTATAAATATATAATGGGTTGGGAGAATAGGGGTTTCTATTTGGTTTTATCAGGTATAATTTCTCTATTCTATGTTCAAAGACTGTTTTGTAAGGAGAGTGATAGAATAGGATGAGAAGGAATGAGTCTATGTCTGATTGTTAGGGAGAAGTTTTGGAGAGAGGCTTGCATTGCAGAGTGACTAGGAAAGATGGAGAAAGAGACAATGAGATATATCTATTGTAAGTGCAGTGTGCAAGCCTGAGATGATTACAAAAAAGAATAATAAAGAAGCCAACTGTTGTGGACGTAGCCCAAATTTGGGTGAATCACGTTAATTACCATGTCTTCTTATCTTTTGTGATTGATCATGCATATTCTCTTTATGCATGTTAAACTAGATATGGTTACTAAATGATCACTATGAAATATTTATGAATGTTATAGTAAATGGTATATGTTGAAAACTTCAGTATAATGGCACTATATGACTAAATTCACTAAGTAACCAAGGAAGAACAAATACATGATAATTCACATATAATAGATAAGTAATAATGATTAAGATGATCACCTTTGATTCCCTAACTACTCAGAAAATTGCTTCCTGCAGCCCCAATAGATGCCTCGGGTGAGACTTCACTTGCATGCAGGTGACGTCGAAAGGGATGGTGTCTGAAGGGTTTTATTGGTTAATATAACTTGAACATAGGGTCTTATAACCATGTGCCAACAAACAACCATTAAAAATACGATTTTTTTGACCTTCCAGATCAAATTCGACTCTGCAACTCTGCAGATTGAATCCATTAACTTCTCAGATAATTCCAAATTATTTCAAACTCGCATTTTCTCATAATTTTGAGGATTTTATTTCTAATCTTCCACAATTTTCCCCAAATTTGCATAGATCAAAATCCATGACAACGAATCCACCCGAATCACACTCATTTCAATCCATACCACACTAGTGTTTCAACCAAAATCTTTGATATCAATCTGTAACATACCCAACCACCCACAGGCTGGACAAGCTACTCCAAAAACTCCCTTCATAACTAATTTCAATATATGATACCATTTAATTTATAGAGAAGCATGAAAGAAACATGACAACATCACATGCAATAATCAAGATTCATGTTACAACATAAAATAAATGAATATAATGCCATGCACAATGATAACCAACAATCATGCATATTATAAAATACGAATCTTATTAAAAACATTCACCAAATATATAAGTAGAGAAACACATGACAAAGAGAACTTATCTTATTAAAAAAATTCACCAAATGGATGCAAACCAAGAACGTTCCAACCAACCATAGATACTATTGTTCCAAGTCTCAACAACAGGTCACCCCTGATCTAGGGATATGAATCCCCAAGGATGGTTCCAGGGTGTCACTTAGCTTCCTAAAATAGTAAAGACTCAAGCTCTCATAGGTTTCTCAGCAAACACAACTCTTTTTTCTCCAGCATGCACAAACTCTTTTTTCTCCAGCATGCACAAACCAAGAGAATGGACCCCCTTCTCTGCCATGTAGTCCCTCATGTTGTCCACCTCCTTCCAGGGCTCTAGTGCATCTAGTCAAGAATCTCCATGCTGGGACTCTCAGGATTCACATCTATGAATACAATTTAGCACATGCCAATGCATCTCAGGCATACAAGGATTAATTCAAGGCTAGAAAACAAAAGTCACCACTACAACCAACAACAATGGCTTCCTTCCTCAACAATTCATCCGCCATGTCCGAATCCAAGAACTAAAATGAATGAGGAATGATAAATAAGTAAAAATGAATGAAAGAGTGAATGGAGAAGAACCCCCAAACAACCCACAAGATGGGTTTATATATTTAATTGGAAATCAAGAACTACATGGCCTCCCCCAAGAAGCTCATGTAATCACTTCTCCCAATTAAAAAAATTATGGGTAAGAAAAATATAATAAATGTATTATCCCCTTAACCCCCCTCCCTCGTGGAATCATAGCCCCCTATAACTCTTGTCCTTGTCCGTATGGAAATAAATGATGTATTTTATTATTAATAAAGATCAAAACATTACATTTCCTATGCACTCTGGCCTCTTTTAATTGTTTGAGCACTCCGACCTTTCATAAAATAACAAAATACATTATTTAATATGGGAAATCAAAGTTGGGGTATTACATGCACCAGTTTTACAAATTATTTTTGTCATCCTCATGACTGTTAATGATGTAAACCTATCCTTTGTTTTTAGAAGGATCAGTAGCCTAAATTCCTGAAGAAAGAAGGGATAAGAGCTTTCCCTGAGAGAAGAAGTTGTATTTTCCTTTTTAAAAACCCTATTAAGGAAGATTTCTGCAGGATGCACTATATGCAGGGTGCGACGATCCTTGATTTCCGCACCTTTCTCTATAACTAGACTACGGAGTTTCCATAGGCTGCACTATAGTTAGGGTGCAAAAATTCCTGTACGTGGGAAAAATGAGCATCTTCTCGATGCTTCTAGAAGGAGAAGCTTCAATGGTGAGGTGGCCTCCGAACAGTTTGGATCTTACTTACTTTCATGATTTAGTGGGATCATCCTAACCTCCTCACCTTATCCTCTTCATCTTATAAAAGGAGAGGAGCTCTCATGGAGAAAGTTAGCTTGAGCTTGGCTTGGGATTAAGATTTTGAGATTGGCTTGTTATTGAGTTTTGTAGCTCAGATTTTTTGGAGCTTGTATGTTGGTGGAGCTTGTATGTTGGCTTTGATATTTGCTTTGTCAATATAGATTGTGAGTAGCTATCGGATCTACAGTCTCACAATCCGTGGATTAGAAGTGTGTGTGAAGCAAGGAACTGTTGGAAGGAACCTGACAACATCAAGGCATCTGGTTGTATCTTTCTTCCACATTATATAATACAGTGGCATGTTTCTTTCTCATAAAATCATTCTCATTTTATTACATGAATCCTTGATCACATGTATAAGCTTTCATTGAGTATACTATTGTTTCTTTCACTTTGGTTGGTTTGTGTCATTGCAGATCCAATATCACAAGAGCACCGGAGCAGAGCAAGGACAACAAAGATATAAGGAAGTGATATTCAAAGGTATGTCATTCATCTCTTGTTTGATAATAAATTCGATGATTAGAGCTTAGGGAAAGTGCAATGTCCTATCTTGTTTTGTTCTAGATCTAGGTGGATCTAGGGGGATTGATTTGTGTCCGCACTTAACAATTAGCCCGATAACAACTGACTCTGCTACCTGCTTACTACACGATTTATTTGTTCCTGAAGTGGATTCTCTTGCCTTTGGTGGTGCCATAACTCTCTGTAGTTCGACTCTAACTGTAAATTGCTCAGATATGTTCTTTGTAAGCTCAGTCTCTCCTCAGTCTCTCTATTCTATGCAATTTTCAAGTAATAATAACCCTTTCTCATTACCCCTTTTTTTCTTTTATAGCTTGCTGCCAACTATTTCAGACCTCTTGGTGCCCAATTTATTAGTCCCATCCGATTGTGTTCACATTTAATGATTGGCTAGATTTTGCATTAATTCTGTATCACTCAGTGGATCGTGGTCTAGATCTTACCAGCCTGCCAAAATATCATTGTCCCTCCATCATGTTTTCTTTTTAATGATTTTCCCATCATCTATGCATATCTTTATCTTGGTTCTTCAATTCTCCTTTCTGCATGCAATTCAATTCCTATGACATTTTCTTGTTCATTTCTTTTTCTACTAATTTGACTCTGTGAACAATGCTTGATTCACAACTTCAAGCTTTCCTGTCTCTTCAAATGTTTATTATGACTTGCCTCAAGATATTTAATTGCTTTTTATTTTCTTTTTCTTTGATTTTCTATAATACACTATAATACAGGTACTATAATACACGTCTTGCACAATCAGGCTAGTGCGCGAAAACACGACTGTCCCTATACAGTTTCAGTCGACTACTGTTAACCAATCCTTCCATGATTTCATTTTTTAATTTCTCCAACTGAACAACACCTACCTCTATCACAAATCTTATTACATACATATCCAACCAGTGCATTTGGAACTTTCCAGGGTGCTGCAAAAATTTGTTGTCATAGAGAAAAACTAGGTCTCCCATTTGAAACTTATTTTGTTTAATATGTATGTCATGCATTCCTTTTCATGCACTTTTTTCACTTGCTGATGAAATCCTGCGACGAAATGGTCCTCCTCTAGTTCCACTAGCTCTGGTATTATTTTCTCCATTGCACCAGAATCTGTGAGCTCTGTTAACATGAAAATGCACAGACTCGACACAATGAAGTCCATGGCCATGACTGCTTCCTTTCCATATACTAATCTGAATTATGTATGTCCTATCAACTTCTTACTTGTAGTTCGATGTGCCCATAGTATTGCAAGAATCCTCAAGTCCTAGTCATCTCAGTTTACATTACATATCTTTGTCAACGTGTGCTCTAAGATCTTGTTAAATGCTTCTACTATTTCGTTTGCCTGAGGATGATAAGGTGTGATATTCTGGTGATGAATCTGAAATTATTCAGTTAAAGAAACAATCATATTATTCAAAAAATGGGTCTCTTGATCACTCATGGACATCCAAACATTGTAATAACATTCTCAAATAAAAACCGCACAACAGTCTCTGATATGAAATCTACGATAGGTTTTGCTTCAACCCATTTGGTCTAGTAATTTGTTGCAGTGATTATTTATCTTTCTTTTGACCTTTTTGCTAGTGTATTGATTGGTCCAATGAAAACAACTTCCCATTTTTCAAAAGCTCGCAAGGTAACTTGCGGTACTAAAGGCATCTCATCTCTTTTGGAAGGCTTCGCCACTCGTTGACACACATCACTGGTTTGACATAAATCCTTGGTAGCATCCTTATGAAGGGTGGGTCACCAAAGTCCCACATGAAAAATCTTTCAAGCCATCACTTTGCCTGCATAATGGCCTATCACAACTTCTTCATGTGCCTCCAATAAAATCATAGGCATTTCATGCTCTAATACACATCATTGAAGAATACCATCTGTGCCTAACTTATACAAATTCCCCATTATAAGTTGATAATCTGCTTCCTTTACTACTAACTGCTTCTTTTGCGCAACTGTAATGTCAGGTGGGGCTACTCCTGTGCTCAAGAACTAGACAACATCTACAAATTAATCATCAATCATTTGTATTGCGAACAAGTGCGTGTCTAGTATAATTTCATCCATATTTCCTACATCTTCCCCCTGATAGTATGTGCGACAAGTGGTCAGGTCCTGTATTAAATTTTCCAGGTTTCAAAATCACTTCAAATTCATGTTCTTGAAATAATAACAACCATCTGCATATTATCCCCCCCAACATTGGCTTATTGAATAGGTATCTCAACCAAAAATGATCCGTGTATATCTTAAAGTGTGATCCCAATAGGTAATTCCTAAACTTCTGGAGTGCATACACCATTGCCAATCCTCCAAGCTCTATAGTAGTGTAGTTATGTTCCATAATTGACAAATTTCTACTAGCAAATGCAGTGGGATGATCCAAATATCCTTCCCATGGCTGAGCCAAAACTACACCTACCACTATAGATGATGCATCTACGTGGACATGGAATTCTTTCTTCCAATATGGAAATACAAAAATTGGCACGGTAACCAGTTTTTGCTTCAAGGTATTGAGACTTTATTGACATTCCTCGTTGTTACACATCAAAATTACTCACTTTGATAGTGTCGCAAGTGTCGTCATTACAAAGGTTGCAAGTGTCACATTTTGCTCACAAGGTCGCAAGCGTCGCATGTTGCTCACAAGTGTCACAAGAGAGCATACTGCCATGATGCCTATGTCGTGCCTATAACGACATGAGAAAGACACTCGAAACACCTCAAACATTTGATTTGGAAGAGGAGAAATGAGTCAACAAGCTTGCAAACCTTTTGCCACCTGAAAGCACCTCAAAAACTGAGTTTTGGAGAGGAGCGCTCCCCCTTACACTATCTCGGAGCGCCGACGCTCCCCCATACACTGTCAGGGAGCGTTATAACGCTTCTCGGCCCTTTTGAGGGAGTGTTATAGATTTTGAGAGCGCTGACGCCCCTTGAAGCTTACTAAGGGGCGCTACAATGCTCTGATGGACCCTTTGAGGGAGTGCTACCTATTCTGGGTGGTTGTTAAGCTGTTGAGATGAATGGGGGAAGCTTCTTTTCATTCTTGGAAGGCAGTTGGATTCGAATCCCCAGTGGAGTCGCCAGTTTCTATTGTAGGAAAATCTGCCTGCGGACAAGTAGATCGACCTCTAAGGCTTGACCTTAACCCTAGAC
>ML795432.1:173003-185223 GCA_009831015.1 Picea engelmannii
TGTTACTCTCCCTTCTCATGCATTAGGCTTAGATAGATTCGAAAGAAATTCAGTGTCCATGATAAGCACTTTTCTGTCTAGGGTTAAGGTCAAGCCTTAGAGGTCGATCTACTTGTCCGCAGGCAGATTTTCCTACAACACTCGTTCCATTAAAACTTGACCTCCTTCTTCAACAACTTCTCCAACGGGGTTATGATTTGCACGTATCCTCTAATAAACTTTTTATAGTACCCTATATGACCCAACATTGCTCACAATTGTCACATTGAAGTAGGTGGTGGTAAATCAACAATAACAACAATCTTTGCACGATCAACCAAAATAACTTGTTTACATACTACATGACCCAACAAGATACCAAATGACACACATAAAATACACTTCTTCAAGTTCAAGGAAATTTGGAACTGTCTACATCTGTCCAACATCAAGCAAAGAGTTTCAATATGGTCATTCAATAGACTAAATACCATCCAATCATCCAAATATACTTCTAGGACCTTATGAATAAATTCTTTAAAACCTGTGACAACAACTCAGGAAAATACTGCTAGTGCATTTTTCAATCCAAAAGGCATGATTGTATAATGATAACATCCCCATTCCATCACAAATGTTTTCTTATGCCTATCTTTCTATGCGATCTTAATATGGTGATGCCTTGGGAATCCATCAATGAATGAGTAAGCTTTCTGTCCTCCTGCATTGTGCAAAAATTCATCTATAAATGGGTAGGGAAACAGGTCATATAAGAAAGCACCATTCAATTTCCTCATATCCACACAAATTCTGTTTCCACCCGTTTTCTTGTCCTAGAATACCATCAGACTAATCCATTTTGACTCTGTGACAGGTTCAATAATCCTAGCTTCTATCATTCTATCTATTTCTGCTTTCACTTTCTGCTTATATATATGGATCAACTAGTATGGCCTCTGCTTCATTGGCTTGGAATCTAGCTTCAAAGAATCTTCATCCCTCCTATCTCCCCAACAATCCCTTTAATTTTTGAAAATGTAGTCGGGAACAGGTCCTGGTATTCGCATAGTAAATCAACAATCTTCTTGAAAATTTCTTCATTCTAGTAGTCTCCAATGTTTGTGAACTTGGGATTATCATTCAGTTTCTGTCACTTGCAAATTTTTTGGGTCTTTGTCCCCTTGGTATTCTTCAACAACATTATAGCATTCCAAGACTTCTTCAACAATCACAAAATTTGGGTGCAGTATATAAGTGTACTGGTCCCGTCCAGTCTTCTGATGTAAAACATTGTTCTTGATAACTTATAGAGTTGAATCAATCAAAGGAGCATCATCTTCAAAATTGAAAGTTACCTTGAATTTGTGAGTCAAATATTCCCAATCTGTTGTTTCTCTACGCACTTTGAGTTCTATATACCAGTTCTTCAGGATCACATCCAGTGTGTGTACAAACAAGTGCGTCCATTCCTGCTTAGGTACTGAACTCCATGTTGTTGTGCACTGTGTAATATGATCTGTAGGAAAACTCAACCTAGTATACTTCTGCACAATATATTCAATCTCTATTCCCCACCTAACCTGTAACAACCTTCTACACTGTTGGCAATTATCTATTATGTCCTTATGCACGACCCACCATCTTGTAGGAGTTGCTTTCAGTGCAACATCTAAAGATAGTAACCTTTGTTGATATGGTATCTTCAATTCAAACTGTTTTACAAAACAAGACACATCTATTAGTCCACCATACTTTAGGGGATCACATACCTCAACTCCAATCCAGTGTAGTGCATAGGTAATCCGAGCACATTTCCTTGTAGATACTTCATGCAATATCTATTTTCAATGTTCCAAGGCTTCTTTTGAATCTGACGCACAAGAATTGATACTTTGCCAACTAAGTCCACCTTCAGTAGTAGCATTAACATAGTCATCCATCTTCATGGTCATATTGTAAAGGTTATTGATCTTTTCCCCCCTTACCATTTCTACATATCCCCTTCCTTCTGTAGGATCCAATGATGCAATAAATTTCAAGTCTTCTACTTCAAAGATCGTATATCTCTTCTTCAGATCAATAATGGTCTAGTTATCAAAATCCAAATCAAGTCCAAGTAATGATGGATAGGGTGTACTACCATCCATTATCTCGATAACTTCAAAATATGCTATGCTGCGCACTCCATCAATATTAACATTCACCCCAACCAATCTTCCAATCGAAACAATCTTATGCTGATTTGATAGTCTTAGCTGAATAAGTGACCAGATCAACTTGGTTTTTCAATTGTCTCCCATGTTAGCGTCATAATGACATTCACATCAGATCCCATATCCAAGATGATATTATCCATATCATAGTCTTCTATCTGTGCATTAAGTCGAAATTCTCTATTAGTCCTTTTCTTGCGGTGTACCTGGTTAACTACTCACCGTGCAACAAGTGTTTCTTTGTCTTGTGCCCACTAGTCGATCATTCCATGCAACGCATTCAATGCAATTTCAACCTTCATTAGTTCTAAACAACTCTTTAGGAAATTTTTCAGAGTACTTACCTTCTCAACTTTCCTTTTTGAGTGGTCATAGACTGAAGGCAAGGTGGCCTATCATACAAAGGTGGCATGATCTAAGTCGATGCTCCCCAACCTGTTTCTAGTAGCTCCTTCCTTCCTTTCTTATATATGTTTTTCTCTTTCCGAGGGTAAAATTTTGAAGTAGGTTTTTCTTATTTCCTAACCCACTGCTCGGTCCACTTTCCTTTTTCTATTGCATCGACTCTTGTTCTTGTTCCTTCACGTGTAACTGCTGTTACCCTTGGTTGATCGTCGTGCTCTTACGCTACTATCATCTATACATTATGGTTCCTCTTATATTTCCATTTTTTAATCAACATGATCTATTTGTCTACAATATATGCACGTTGTACAAGGATTCAGACAATCTCGCACCAAATTCCCAAGCTGGTTACAATTATAGCAGATAATTGATCCTCTTCCTTTGTCGAATCCTCCTCTCCTGCAACATATGAATCCTCCTCTTCCACCTTGATTGTAACCCCTGAGAGTATTATACTGTGATACCTCTCCTTATGATTCTTCCTCTTGGACTCTATATACATCCATGGTGCATTCCCTCATTGGATCAAGTACATGAAAATACTTCTCGTCACGTCCCATGGATTCACAAAAAATACAAAATAAGTTTCTGGAAGTGCTTTGATACTTCTGCATCAAAGGACAAGCAATAGGGTGATGACCCATCATTTTGCATATCTCAAACCATACACCTCCTCTCGGGGAAAGGGATTCAAAGCTCATGTAGCTAAAGATTCTTTAAAATCTAGACCCTTGTTCTTATGATGACCTTCCCTTTTGCACGTAACACACTTGACTTGTTTGTGCTTTTCTTTCCCTTTAGCAAGTTCTTGCAACTGAATTGTCAATTCTACTAACTGTGACTGAACCTGATCCATACCTATGCCATTTATCCTACATGGGATGCTTCTAACTTCATGGAACTATCTAGTGCTTATAACTGCGACATAATCTTATGTTGCATCAATGGCCATTGTATATGTGGTAACAATCCTGTAATGAACCATTCCCCATGATGCTCATTTGGAATCTAGAAAGTCAACCGATCTATCAATAGCTTGAATCTCTTATCAAAATCCCATACTGATTCATTCCGCAACTGCTTGATCTCTTTTAGTTATGTAATACACTGCAACTTAGACTTTAGTTTCTAGAACTCTTTTAACAAGGCTTTCCTTATGTCTGCCAATGTTATAGCTTGTCCTAGAGGTGCAATGGATTGATACTTCATATACTAGAGTAACACGTAGTCCCTAAATGTCGTTACTAATTTCGTGATTTTTTCATCATCATCCTTGACATTCTTCATGTTCCATATTGCTTCACAAGCAAACAAGTGATGTTTCAGATCTTCTGAACCTATCCTATGAAAGACATGAATTCTCAAAGTCAGGTCTAACCCTGCCATTGTGTTCTATGTAGTATTCCTTCTCGATGACACTACCTGAATCTAGGTTATCATACTACTTCCACTACTCTGAATACCTTTACTACTATCCTTGCTTCCTTCACTAACTATAATTGTCAAAGTTCCAGATATTACCTCAAACCTTGGAGATGCACAAGGGGTCGTGGATTCAATGTAGAGTCTGTCCTGAGTGGGACGCAATGGATCTTCTTCTACTGGACTGAGATAAATTTATGTGCATGGTATGATCTAGAGTACTACGCTGATGTCTCTTTCCTCAACCTCACTGTGCTTCTCTTCTCTATCGGCCACATTCCTCTTCCTATTGTACCGAAATGTTTTCCCACTACATATTACTCCAATATCTTCTTCTCTCAACATTCTCAACCCATCCATTTGTCATTCATTATTCCTTGTATCCTTCTCTTCCATAAACTCATACCATCCCCTAGTCATCCCCCAGTCCCCTTATGCACGTGAAGGTGCCTAGCTACTAGGGAAATCAGATTCCAGCTTCATAATCCCCTTATCACACAACAACATCTTGACCCAAGTAGATAATGATTTCAAATATCTTCCGCGTGGAACATTAAAGAAATCTCTCTTAGAAACATTATATGACTAGGTACAATCTATAGAAAACTCAGTAATATAACCCCCCAACACACTATCCAGCCAAAATTCAACTACGCGTGAGATCCAATTGCTTATAGTATTAACTTGCTGAATCAACTCAGGGGTCAAATTCCTCAGAACAAAAATACAAAATGTTTTGTTCTTTTCAACTATTCTCTATAACCACTTAGCGAAAACTATCGAGAAATCAACAAAGAAAATCTCACGTGGATTTGTAAAAACATACCTTTGTAGCCATTTATTTGGGCTAATCCATGGGTTCTTATTATGATCTATGGAAAAGTTTTGCTCCTTTGCCTCCAACCATTTTCCAATCTCTTCCTTAGTCAGTCTCCACATTCCCCTCAGTTGCATATCCTTGCCCTGGAAACATAACTATTTATTGGTGCGTAGTGGGCAGACCTAGGGTTCAACATGAATTCACCAACAAAACCCTCAGATACTGACCCTTTCGGCATCACTCGGAAGCAGGTGAAGTATCACCTGAGGTATCTATGGGGACTGTAGGAACCAAGTTTTCACAGTGATGAAGGGATGGGAGGCATTCATTCTAACTATTATACTTAACATTCATTCATTATGCCTCATATCATGTGCACCAAATCACTAGAACATATAACATATTCTTATTAACCAAACATGCATTATATGCACACAATAAACAAAACAATAAACACATCACAACACATCACAACACACCACAACACATCATAACATAGATAAACTAGAATTTAATGTGGTTCACCTAATATGGGATACGTCCACAATGAACAACTTCTCATTATATTATTCAGAGTCAATCCTTACAAAATATGCGCACTACGTTCATACATCATTCCCTTGCCATTCTCTTATCCCTCTTTTTCACTCTTCACTCTTGCATAAATGCATACACTTAGCTTACCCACATATGCTCTCATCTATCACACATAATTGATTGAATCTAACCCAACAACCCTTACATATTTATACAATTACATTAGGGCTTAGCCCATTATCAATGGACCAAAAATGCCTAACGACTTCTAACTTTCTTCCTCCTTTCACGTGTGTTGATCCTTGAAAATGTGACAACTACCTTTCCTTCCTTTGCGCACACTGAACAACTCCCAAAAATTGTCCCAAAATGCCTCTCCCAACACAACTTGATTCCTAAATCAGCCTGGATGATTTCAAGACCAAGGAAGAAGTGTAATGGACCCATGTCTGACATTGAAAAATGTCATGGAAAGACTTATTGAGTGAAAAAATAACTGATTTTGAGTTACCTATGATTAATAGATCATCTACATATAACACTAAAATCAATAGAGAGTCAGAAGTTCTCAACATATAAACATTGGGATTTGATTTACAACAAATAAAATTTTGAGAGAGTAAGTGAGAATCCATATTAGGATACCAAGATCTAGGTGCCTACTTGAGGCCATAGAGTGACTTTTTGAGTTGAAAAATTAGAGAGAAGTTCTATACATACCCCTGTGGTTTCTCCATGTAGATCTCTTCTTTGATATCTCTTTGAAGAAATGAATTCTTCACATCCATTTGGTGGACCTCTCACATCCTTACTACTGCAATGGTGAGAGCCAACCAGATGGAGTCCATTTTTTCTATTGGAGCAAATGTCTCGTCATAATCAATCCCGTGGACTCGCTGAAATCCGTTTTCCACTAGTCTTTCTTTGTACCTGCTCACAAGACCTTTTAATACTTTATTCATACTATAAACTTCTTTGCATATGAACGACTTCTTATATGAAGGAAGAAGAACCAAGTTCCAAGTTTGGTTCTCAAGGAGGGAATTTGTAATACCCTAAGGCCGACCCCTTGTGAAATTTAATGATGTTTGTAGGCTGGTGAGCCAAGTGATTATAAGATGGTAGGATTATGTGTTTATTAGGCAAAAGAGAATATATTATAAGGTTAGTGGGCCTGCTTTTTGTATATGTAATCATGTATATTATTAATAAAATACATCACTATGTGTAGACCGACTATGAAGAAAGAGTTATGGGGGACTAAGCTCCACTGGGTAGGGAAAGGAATGGGGCTGAGAGGATAGGAAAGAGGAACTAATATTGATGGATTAACCAAAGGAATATTATAATGTATTCCTGAAAAGTAGTAAAGTTGGGAAAGTAAGCCCAATTATCCTGAGTTCCTTTGAGGAGAGGAACAAACTCCAAGAGGAGAGGAGCATGCTCCTGGAGAGCCAAGTGTCACCCAGGACACATGCAAATTTATGTGGGAAGTTACACCTTTGTTGGGGGGTTCATGAACCATTCTGGACACTTTCCTGAGGATTTATCTCTCACCATTTCAAGTCTCTCACGATTTTGCAAGCTGACCATTCTCACCATTTTACTTTCTCACTCTCAACATTCTGACCAGTCTAGCCATTTAGTTTCCTAAGAGTTCATCCTCATCATGCTGGCCATCCCTTTTGCAGTTCACACATGCAATGAATGTGTACATAGATAAAGTCATTTCCTCCTTTGTGAACCTTTGTAAATTGTTGAGTTGTCCCCGTGCCTTACCCAATTTTTGGTGGTTGTGGATTGAAGAGGCAGGTTGTTAGGCCCGTGGTTGAAGAAGCAGGTTGTCAGGACTGTGAGAAACTCTCTCTAGGTGAGAGAGTTTGTTGGGAAGTGATTTCTCCTGGAGGGAGTCCAGTACCATCTACAGATCTCTGATAATTCCTAATCCGACCTGTTGCTGAAGCCCTAGAAGGGAAGTGGAGCAACCGATGGACTATGGAACAATGAATGTGCATATTCCCAAGGTGTGACAAGCATTTGGGGAATGTGAGTCTATGAGTAGTGGGCGTAAGTAGGATCCTTGGAGAGAATCCTTCTAGTTGCACAATGCATTTTCCCGTAGCCTCAACCTAGGCCTAGAATTCCTTTTCCCTGGGTGGAGTTTAGTCTCAGCTCGAGGGTGACCCACTGCTGAGCGTGATGAGCAGCGTGGTCTAAGGCTGGGAGGTTCGTAGAAGGTCTGCATGTAGTTGGTGGTCATCTATTGAAATATAAGTACCAAATCTCTGTTGATTGTATGTGGTGTAATTGTACATGTTTTATAACTTGATGAGTAATTCCTAGATATATCATATACACTGTATGTGTAGGCTTACTGTTAATTCCACATTAATATGTGTATGGTTAGAATATGTCATCTGTATGCATATAGTGTCAGAATGTTTTAATGTTAACTGTGCATCAATAAGTGGCATGAACAAAATGTTGTAACTGTTAATTTGCGTTAGATATGCATGCATATAAATTCACAAATTAGCATAAGAGCTAAGACAAACATCCTCAAGTGACGTTGCCTAGCCTGTTGGTGGCTGGGGACATTACAAAATGGTATAAGAACTAAGAGAGATTTCATGTAGTGATGTTACCCGACCTGTTGGTGGATGGGGACATTACAAAATGGTATCAGAGCAGTGGTTTCAACACTGAGCCTGGATGGTCCATGATAGTGGAAGATGAAGCGAAGGTTTCAGAAGGAAATTGTTGTCGAAATGGACAAAATTGAAGTTCAGAGCTCAGTTTTTGACACCGAGGCTGAATTAGGCCATATAAGTGGTTATGGAATCAAAAGCTCAAAGAAAATTGTTGTTCAGAAGGAAAAAATTTGAATTTCAGATCATTCTAGAGTGCAAAAGAACACCTTGGATATGTTTGGAAGCTAAGGAGGCATAGAGGTTCAAGAAAGATAACAAAGAAAAGAGATTGCAGTAACCGTGGGTTTGGAACCACAAGGTTTGAAGTTGGGCCATGGGATCTGTTCAGGAGAAGGAGGATCCTTCACAACCATTAGATCTAGAGAAAGGTGCATGAGGATTAACCCTTAAGTACTTCAGACTTCGTGACTTTGATGAATTTTATGTGTGATAGAGCAGATAGGGCCGAAGCCCGAAGTTGCAAAGTCCCGAAGAGGATCTACACTGTAGATCTTGGGGGAAGGAGTGTTTACTGTTGGATTTGACCAAGGGTGAATAAGAACTATAGGGATAAGCCAAGAGAGAAAGGTAAGAAAGTTTGAGAGTTTGATGTTCGGGAGAAACGAGGTATGCTAAGGTGAAATATACTGAAGCCTAAAGTCCTGAAGTGACATGGCCTGCTGACGTCACTAGGGATGATGTGGACAGATAGGATGTGTGCCACATGTCAGTGAGTTAAGAACCTTTATAAGATAGAAATGCAATTAGAACATGATATAGGTCACCCGCCTAATTGGACCACATGTTAGATTCATGTGTCGTACCACATGGTTCTCCTGGAGGTGGCACAAGGTAATTAAACTTGGTGTAGAAGTTAGCTGGATCGGGTCTACATTAAATTTTACCAAGATCTATCAATATCTATGGCCGAGAGGAATTGCAAAGATCGAAGTTGCATGACAGATTATTCTACAGGGCAGTCCCACAATCCAAACCACGGTTTCCCAAAAGGGGTACGTGTCAGCGTGGGGACAATTGCGGAACGATCAATGAGTTACTCCAAAAGCTCTAACCCATGTCCTCGCAATTTGGAAAAAATATAAAGTTTGATGTGACCTTGCAGTATTAGTTAGTTCAAGCACAAAATTGTGGGCCCCAGTGGATGCATGGCACCAGATCGTGAAGTCTAGAGACTTGACACTCTGGAAGAAATGGCTCATGATGGAATGGGAGGAAAAAACCCCCGAAGTTCCATAACATCGAAGTAAAGTGACCTGATGACATCACCAGGGTGACGTGGAAATATTCAGAGATTTGCGGTTCAAGAGTTTTGGGGTGTGCAGATGTGAAATCCTCTGAAGTCCTGAAGCTTTGGATCTTTGAAGTCCCAGAGCTCCGAAGCTGAGAGTTCTATAGTGGGTAGAAATCGTTGGATGCTAGGAATTCGTAGACCATTGATCCACCCCACTTCATGAGTTCTCCAATTCGACACTCCGGGATATTTGTTTTTATGTGCTTTGGAATCCTCCAAAGCCGAAGTCCCCGAAGCTCCTATCCACTGTAGATATGTGCAAGGAATGTGGACCATAGATCCACCATTCTTTGCATGTTCGACAATTCATTATTCTGTGATGTTTGTGATGCATGGAAAAGGGAAAACCTTCAAAGCCTTGGAGCTTGAAGTTTCAAGGCTCCAGATAAGCTCCCAAATCATTAGTGTTGGGTCACAACCGTGGTCACATACGAACCAAGGGCTGAAGAAAAAGGAGCTAGTGCCTGAAATTTGTTGCAGAACATAACTAGGCTTAGAGATAGAAGCCCGAGGGGTTCTTGACTGACGAATACCCTCATAAAATGGAATCTGATATTGTTTTTGTTGAATCATATTAGTTTATTCTAGATTTTTTTTTAAATTCTATTAGCCTCACAAAAATTTGGTTGATTGCACATTTTGCAGAATTAACGATTGTTAGAACCAAACTGAATTGTCGCATAGTGCAGCGAAATGGGGAAGGAACAACATGCTTATAGTTCAAAAAATGAAGTTAGAGGAATGGATGTCCATTTGGGAGTTGAAGGATCAAACTCCAATGGGTATGGATAAGAGATAGATAAAGAAGGGAACATGATGAAAATCATTGAAAAATTGCAAAAAGATGTCCAGAATCACCGAGAAGATAACAAAAAGCTCATGAAGGCCAGGGAGAAACATGAAGAATTCAACATAAAGTTGATGCAGATCCTGGAAATAATAGAAAATAAATTGGATAAGGAGAGTGGCTCAAGCAAATCAGGAAGTCATAGAAGAACAAAAAGTGATAGCAGACATCACCAACACTCCCCGAGGCATTCCAATAAGAGAGCACACAAGAACTCAAGTCTATCCTCTGTTATGAAGCATGCGAGGTATGGGGAGGATTAGCTATGAGGGTAAATGAACAAAATCAAACCTCCTACGTTTGATGGGGAGCACAAGTAGGATGCATATGCAGAGACATGGCTGCTAGGCATGAGGAAGTAATTCCAATCGCATAACTATTCTTCTCATGTAGAGGGAAGAATTTCCATATACCAAATTAAAGGAAAAGCATCCATGTGGTGGGATCAGCTGGTGCAAGTAGAACACCTCAGGGAGAAAAATGTGACTTGGAAGGATTTCAAGAGGCATTTTGAGAAGAAATACCTGAAAAAGAGGTATTATGACAGAAAGATGAAAGAGTTCTTTGAACTTAAACTGAGCAGCATGGCTATTGATGAATATGAAAGGAGATTCTTAGAGATGTTGAAGTATGTATCCTTCATCAAGGATGAGACAATGAATATTCTGAGGTACCTAAGTGGGCTTCCATCTTTCATCATTAATAAAATCCAATATGATGATCCCAAGACTCTGGAAGAAACTATAAGGAGAGAAATATGTTTATATGATCAACAAAAAGGAAAGCCTACTTTCCAGAAGTCTTGGGAGGACAAGAAGAAGTTTGTTAAGCCCTAATATTGGCTCATTACCCCTTAATTGGGGTATATTATATTAGTAATGTTATTTTATTTATGTCAGCTTTAGGGCATTATTTGTAATTATACCTCCTAGTATCCTATATATATCAAGGATACATTTTCATTTTAAATCATCTTGTACTTGAACATTTAAGTGGGGTAAAAGGAGGTTTCCCCCTCGAAGAGGCTTATTATCTGAAATTGTCTCTTTTTCAAGGCATTGAGTACTTTTTCTGAGGTTTTTCTATGCTATATTGATATTTGGTTCTTAACATATGGTATCAGAGCTCAAGGTCTTGGGGTTTCGCTGCTACATCTGAGACAACTTGAAATTTTCGCTATAACTTTTTTTCTACAATGTTTCAAAAGGAACGGCTTGGAGGATATTTAGTAGATGGATCAATGTATGTTAGGTTCAAAATTAAGCTTCTGAGGCCTTATAATTTTGGAGATACAACCTATAAAAGATAGGGTTCTGGAATCATCCTGAACTGAGTCATTACGAAATTTTCTCTATAAAAGATTTTATGTAACGTTTCAGACCCTGCATTCTAGAGGATATTTACAAAAATTAGTAAGGTATCTTTAGTAAAATTTTTAGCTTCTGGGTCATCTTAAATTTGTAGATACACCTTGTGTAAGATAGGGTATCTGACTAGTCCTATTGAGTAGTCTCAAGAAGGTGTTCTAGGTAAAACAATCATAACTTCTTCCTAGAGTATCCAAATTAAGTGGAACTAGTTACATTGGATTGTGGACAATCTTTGTTATTTCGGGTGTGAGTTTTATAATTTTATATCAATCATTTTGTGCGGGGAATGCTATACAAGTGAGATCTCCTGGAAAGGCCAAAAATTAACAAGTTGTGGAGAAGTTACCATAAATTCCACTTGGCACATCCAATTTTGATCAGACCTGTGGCATTGTAGAGAACAAATATCAGAGAACTACATAAAAGAAATTTTCATACTCAGAAGGGCCAAAACTTGGGAGATACAACAAAAGAAATATTGCCTAGCAGAACCACCTCAAAATCAAGGTTCAAAAGTGATACTTGGCCAACATGCCACCCAAAAAGGGAACTTCTACACCAACTAAGCCTCCAAAAAATCCTACTTGGACTCTTGATGAAGGTGAAGAAATGCGTAGGGACATAA
>ML795432.1:225343-257797 GCA_009831015.1 Picea engelmannii
TTTCATTTTGAATCATCTTGTACTTGAACATTTAAGTGGGGTAAAAGGAGGTTTCCCCCTCGAAGAGGCTTATTATATGAAATTATCTCTTTTTCAAGGCGTTGAATAATTTTTCTGAGGTTTTTCTATGCTATATTGATATTTGGTTCTTAACAAAGTTCAAGAAGGAACATAGGTAGAAGGGAAACAAGCCTCCATTTTTTGAGAAACAATCCTAAAGGAAAACCATCTTTTAGAGAGCATAAAATGGCCAAGGTAGGAGGGAAAAGGTCAAGGCAGGGACCCATTCAATGTTGGGGTTGTAAAGGAGACCACAAGTATAGATATTGTCCTCACAAAAGTGACAAAGTGAGAGCTGTTCACAATGTTCAACGAGCTGACACAGTGGGGTACATGGGCATAAATTTACCAAAGATCTATGCAGCCTTGGACAATAAGCAAGCAAAGTATCAATCACATATGATTGAAGTGGAAGGTATGATCAACAACCAAACCATTACTATTTTAATTGATTTAGGATCTAGTCATAGTTATATAGACCCTAAGGTAGTGGAATTTTTTTTTCCAAGAATCAAGCATGGGAAATCTTAGCTGGTATAGCTGGCTACTAGAGCCAAAAGAAAATTCAATGAGATGGTTAAGTAATGTCTTATGGACTGAGCACAAGGGAATATTTGAACATATTGCCTTTAGGATCTTATGACTGCCTAATTGGTATATATTGGTTAGACCAACACCATGCCATATTAGACTGCCATAACAAGGCATTCACTTGCTTGGATGAGGAAGGAAATCGTAAAATAGTCCAAGGAATTCCCAGGGCAATTAGTGTCCAGAAAATCTCAACAATGCAACTGAAGAAGTGTTACAGGAAGGGCTATCAAATATTTGTAGCCCATATGGAGGAAGCATCTACGGATAAGGTGCCAAATATGGAGGATAATGCAGTCTTGGAAGATTTTGAAGATGTGTTCAAAGAGGTACCAGGACTACCTCCAAAGAGAGATATTGATTTCTCTATTAATTTGATGCCTGGAACAACTCCAGTATGAAATACTCCTTATAGAATGAGTACACCAGAGCTAAAAGAGTTGCAAATGCATCTTGAAGAACTTATGAAGAAGGGGTATATACGCCCAAGTGTGTCACCTTGGGGTGCCCCATTCTTGTTTGTGAAAAATAAATATGGGGCATTGAGATTGTGCATCGATTTCAAACAGTTGAACAAAGTGACTATAAAGAACAAGTATCCTTTGCCAAGGATCGATGATCTTTTTGATCAATTGAAGGATGCAAAGATATTTTCAAAGATAGATCTCAGGTCAAGATACCATCAGGTAAGGATTAAAGTGGAAGATATCATTAGGACTGCCTTTAGGACAAGGTATGGTCATTATGAGTTCACAGTGGTGCCATTTGGGTTATCAAATGCACCCGCTGTTTTCATGTGCTTAATGAATGGTGTTTTCTAGGAATATTTAGACAAGTTTGTCATTGTCTTTTTGGATGACATCCTTGTATATTCCAAGTCAGAGGAAGAACATGAGCATCATTTGAGGATTGTGTTTCAAGTACTAAGAGAACATCAGCTGTATGCCAAATTGAGCAAGTGATCATTTTATCAAAACATAATTCACTACTTGGGGCATATCATTTCAAAGGATGGGATAACAGTGGACCTTGAAAAGATAGAAGCAATTAAAGGGTGGAAAACACCTAAGAATGTGACAGAAGTTAGATCCTTCATGGGTCTAGCTGGCTACTACAAAAGGTTCATTGCAAGGTTTTCGAGAATAGCTCACCCCATCACTTCCTTGCAAAGGAAGGGGAAGAAGTTTCAATGGAAAAAAGAATGTGAAAAGAGTTTCCAACAATTGAAGCAACTGTTAACCAGTGCTCCAATTCTGAAGATCACATATCCAAATCAATATTTTGTGGTTTGCACAGATGTGTGTAAAGAAGGACTTGGTGGAGTCCTTATCCAGAATGAGTTTGTGATATGTTTCGAGTCCAAAAAATTGAAAGAGCATGAAAGGATATATTCCACTCATGATTTGGAATTGGAAGCCATAGTGCACACTTTGAAGAAGTGGAGGCACTACCTCATGGGAAAGAGGTTTGAGCTAAGGACAGACCATAACGGTCTGAAATATTTGTTTGATCAGCCTAATTTGAATGCTAGGTAGAGTAGATGGTTGGAATTCCTCTATGAGTATGAATTTGATATCAAGTACATCAAAGGAAAGGAGAACAAAGTGGTTGACGCACTCAACAGGAGAGTGCATGAACTGCATGCTACAACCATTAGCATGTATCAGACGGATATTAAAGGAAGAATTTCTGAAGTTGCAAAATCATATTTGTAGTACATGGAATTGGTAACAAAATTGCAGCAGGGTAAAATGCAACACAAAACTGAAGATTGTGAATTGGGAATTTACAATATCCTTCAGTACAAAAACTGAGTCTATGTACCCAAATCTTCTAAATTGAGTAGTGTGATTTTAAAAGAAATTCACAATGTAACTTATGCAGGACACCTAGGATATCAAAAAACAATTTCAGCAGTCAAAAGCCAATATTATTGGCCATGCATGAAGAGGGATATTTTTGAATACATAGCTAAATGCTTGGAATGTCAAAGGGTCAAGGCTGAGAATAGACACCCAACTGGGTTACTGCATCCATTACCCATTCCTAAGTGGAAATGGGAAGTTGTAACAATGGATTTCATCACGGGGTTGCCTAGAATGAACAAGCAACATAATGCAATCATGGTGGTGGTGGATAAAAGGAAATAAAGATGTCCATTTCATTCTTATGAAGACTACTCATAAAGGAACTAATGTTGCTGATATTTATATGAGGGAAGTAGCATGCTTGCATGGCGTACCCAAGACAATTGTGTTTGACAGATACACAAAGTTTACATCAAAATTCTGGAAGGGGTTATTCAAAGGGTTCAGAACAAATCTGAACTTCAACACTGCTTATCATCCTGAGTCTGATGGGAAGACAAAGAGGGTGAACCAAGTGATAGAATAAATGTTAAGAATGTATGCGATGGACAAACCATCTAAATGGGAAGATTATCTACACTTGGTAGAATTTGCCTACAAAAATGGGTATCAAGCATCACTGAAGATGATCCCGTTTGAAGCACTTTATGGAAGAAAGTGAAACACCCTATTAAGCTGGGACAACCCAGCTGATAGGGCAGTGGTTGGGACAAATTTGCTCAAGGAAATGGAAGAGAAAATGTTGAAGATTAAGTAGAATTTGAAGGCTTCCCAAGACAAGTAGAAAAGTTATGTTGATAAGAACAAAACTCACATGGAATTCAAAGTAGGTGATCATGTATTCCTGAGAGTGAAGGCCAACACAAGCTCCCTAAAGTTGGGAAATTGTTCAAATTTGGCAGCTCGATATTGTGGGCCATTTGAAATCCTAGAGAGGATTGGTCCAATATCATATAGGCTTGCATTACCTGCATGCATGTATATACATAATGTATTTCATGTGTCATTTCTTAAGAAATATGTACCTGATGCTAATCATGTTATTGATTGGAATGTGATTCAGGTGGAGTAGGAAAGTGCTTTTTAGGTGCATACGGTGTGTATACTGGACCAAAAAAGAAAGCAACTATGGAATTGAGCTTTAGGGCTTGTAAAATTTCAGTGGACCTGCTATGGTCCTGAGGACGCAACATGGGAGCATGAAGATGCTATGCGGGAAGAGTACCTGCATCTTTTTGAAGATTTTGAAAATCTTGTTGATATTATGTAAATGAGTTGCACTAAGGACAATGCAAAAATAAGGGGAGGGGATTGTAACACCCCAAGTTAGAGCCCATGTGAAATGTAATGATGTTTGTAGGCTGGTGATCCAAGTAGTTATAAGTTGGTAGGATTATGTATTTATTAGGTTGAAGATCCTAGATGCTAAGGTCAGTGGGTCTGATTTTTGTATATGTAATTATGCAGATTATTAATAAAATACATCGCTGCATGTAGACTGACCACTAAGAAAGATTTATGGGGGAATAAGCTCCATTGGGTAGGGAAGGAATGGGGATGAGAGGCTAGGAAAGAGGGGCTAAGCTTGAGGGATTAACCCAAGGGAATATTATAATGTATTCCTGAAAAGTACTAAAGTTAGGAAAATAAACCCAGTTATCCTAAGTTCCTTTGAGGAGAGGAACAAACTCCAAGTGGAGAGGAGTGTGCTCCTAGAGAGTCAAGTGTCACTCAGGATGCATGCATATTTATGTGGGAAGTTTCACCTTTTTTGGGGGGTTCATGAACCATTCTGGACACCTTCCTAAGGAGTTCTCTCTCACCATTGCAACTCTCTTATGATTCTGCAAGTTGACCATTCTCACCATTTTCCTTGCTCCCTCTCAACATTCTGACCAGTCTGGCCATTTAGTTTCCAACGAGTTCATCCTCAACATGTTGGCCATCCCTTGTTTAGTTCACAAAATCACTGAACAAGTACACAACCAGAGTCATTTTTGCCTTTGTGAACCTCCGTAAATTGCTGAGTCATCCTCGTGCCTTACCCGATTTTTGGTGGTTGTGGATTGAAGAGGCATGTTGTTAGGCCCATGGTTGAAGAAGTAGGTTGTCAGGCCTGTGAGAAACTTTCTCTAGGTGAAAGAGTTTGCTCAGAAGTGATTTCTCCTGGAGGCAGTCTAGTACCAGCTACAGAGCTCTGAGAATTCCTGATTTGGCCTGTTGCTGAAGCCCTGAAATGGAAGTGGAGATGCCGATGGACTGTGGAATAGTCAAGGTGCATATTCCTAGGGTGGGACATGCATGTGGGGAATGAGAGTCCATGAGAAGTGGGCGTAAGTAGGCTCCTTAGAGAGAATCCTTCCAGTTGCACAATGCAGTTTCCCATAGCCTCAACCTAGGCCTAGGATTCCTTTGCCCTGGGTGGAGTTTAGTCCCAGCTTGTGGGTGACCCACTGTTGAGCATGATGATCAATGTGGTCTAAGGCTGGGAGTTTTGTGGAAGGTCTGCACGCAGCTGGTGGTCATCTATTGAAAGATAAGTACCAAATCTCTATTGATTGTATGTGGTGTAATTGTACATGTTTTATAACTTGATGAATAATGCCTAGATATATCATATATGATGTATGTGTAGGCTTACTGTTAATTTCGCATTAATCTGTGCATGGTTAGAATATGTCGTCTGTATGGATATAGTGTCATAATGTTTTAATGTTATTTCCGCATGAATAAGTGGCATGAACAAAATACTGTAACTATTAATTTGCATTAGATATGCATGCATATAAATTCATGAATTGGTATCAGAGCTAAGAGAGACATCCTGAAGTGACGTTGCTCAGCATGTTGGTGGTTGGGAATGTTA
The DNA here is from genome assembly GCA_009831015.1 of Picea engelmannii. Taxonomy (NCBI): domain Eukaryota; kingdom Viridiplantae; phylum Streptophyta; class Pinopsida; order Pinales; family Pinaceae; genus Picea; species Picea engelmannii. Next base: position 230,729 of record ML795432.1, read on the forward strand.
CAAAATGGTATCAAATCTAATAAATACATCCTATAGTGACATTTCTCGCCTTGTTGGTGGTTGGGGACGTTACATAGTTACACTCCTCCTTCATAGCTGCTTTTCAGTAGGGATTCCCTTTGCCTCTACATAGGTATGATGGTTTGAGTCTAGAACAATGTAGAAATGCATGGGAATTACTAGTTTTGTGGATATGAATGCATGTGTAACCTCCTCAAATTGGGATCTCATCATCCTTGGATCCGATGGATCCCCCACAAGATCACTCGTTTTCTATAGGGTGGATTGTGCCCATTTTGGTCTTGGATTTGGATATTCACATGCATTCTCATGATCTTCTAAATCTGATTCAGAAATCAGAGATGAAAGCTGATATGGGTGGTAGGATGCATCATCTTGGATATATAGTACAAGAGGAAGTACACAAATTTCTGCATGTTGTTCTTGAGATGCATGCATGAGACTGTCTTCAAACATGACACTCCTTTTAATGATTAACTTATCCGTTGAAGTATCTATCAATATGTATCCCTTCAAACCCTTATGATAACCCACAAATATGCATTCCTTTCTTTGAGGCTCAAAATCATTCCTCTTTTATGAAGGTACACGAACCAATGCACGTGATTCAAAAATGGGAAAGTGTTTCACTTTTGTTTTCTTGTTGCTCTAGGATTCAAAAGGAGTCATGTCTTTCACAGATTTGTGAGGATATTGGTTTAGTATGTATGTGGCATAGTTTATGGATTCAGACCAAAGTTCATAGGGATTGGACCTTACATGTAGCATGCAACTTGCCATCTCTTTCAATGATCGATTCTTCCTCTCAACTACCTTGTTATGCTACAAAGTGTATGGAACTATGTGTTGTAACTGAATATTTTCTTCATCATAAATATGTTGTACGTCCTTGTTTACATACTACCCCCCATTACCCATGTGGAGGATCTTGATAATCTTCCTGGACTGCTTCTTTGCATGTGCTTTGAAATCCTTGATATGCTCAAACACTTCAGATTTTTTCTTGAGAAAGCACACCCATGTGTACCATGACCAATAATTAATAAAAGTCAGTGCATATCTGGCCTTGATTATGGAAGGATGAGGTAAAGGCCCCATGAGGTCACCGTGAACAAGCTCCAAGGTAGAGGATTCCCTCCATGCCTTCCCTCTCTCAAATTTCTCTTATGGATTCTTTCCAAGAGCACATCCTTGACAAAATCCATCAGAAAATTATATGTCTGACAAACCTTCCACCATCTCATATTTGGTGAGTTGTTGCTTTCTCTTTCCTTCTTTTGAGTTGGAAGATTCATCATAAGGTTTGAAGTTGCCTCCCTTTCTTGGATCTGGATCCTCTTTCCCTTTCCTTTCTATTTGGATTTTGAGTTGGATTTTATTCTCTCTTGCACAACAAGTGCATGGACTTTGGATCTCTGGATTTTTCCGATCTTGATGATCTTGTCTTTCTCATACATCACGGGCTCAATGAATACATCCAATGTGGGCATTTTCCAAGTTGCATCCAATGTAATCCTTACTGTATGAAATGTGGAGACTAATATGACATATTCCAGACCTAACTTTGATAGAATAGTAAGAATCATTTGTTTTTCTTTCTTTGATTTGTCGATCCTGCATATTTTTAGTTGAAGCATTAAGGATATAAAATTCATGAAGAAGTCTTGGATATTATAAAAAATACTTGGATCTAATGAGTTTAACTCAATCTCGAGCATGTGGCCACACATATTGTTGATTCAAGTATTTGGATTTTTCAATTGCATATGTGTAATTGGTTTTTGTTTCCATGGTTATTCAATATAAGCCTCTTCCTTTGAGAAGAAGAAGGATATTTAACTTCCAATCGAAGTAATTGTATGGTGTAAGAAGTGATGACTATATAAATTCCATTCTTTTTGATTGCTTCAATATTTTGTACCTGCAAATAATTTTTTGTGCACCTTATTCCTATCACATGTGGGCTCTAATACCATGTGAAATTGGGCTGAACTCTGCACAAATAATCTAGATAGAAACAATGAATAACAAACTTTCAAAGTTGAAAGAATAAGAGAAGAATTGGAGAGAAAGAATAAATAATTGTATTAACCAAATGAGAGAATGGAAAGATACACATGATATACTCTACATGACTGAACTAATGCACTGTATAGTGATCTAGAGAGATGTGGACACACATTGACATAAACAAGACTGACTTACCGCATAGTCCTAGTTAATTGGCCATGCAATCATTAGTTAATTAGTCTAGACAAGTGGAGTGGAGAGAATCTCATGCATGCACATGTGGTGCACCCTCCTAGCTTCATGCATGTCAAGTGAACCCTCCTAGTGATGATACCATGGTGAGTGTACCCTCCTGGTGATGATCCCAAGGTGAGCATGCAACACTTGGTGATAATACCAAGGTTTCCATGCAAGAATTGACTCCACTAGTCTAATTGACGTACAACTGAGTAATGACTGAAGAGGAGGTGGCACCCTCATCTAGGGAAGGATATCTTTGACTAAGGCACCCTCAACATATACTAATAAACTTAGGAAAATAAATACTAGGTGGGTGTGTAATATCTCTAATAAAATCACCTTGAACTATATTCAATACAATGGAAGTTATTAGTCATTATCACCCTTGAACATTGCACTTTTTTTCATCGTTGTCTTATAGTTGGGTTATAGATTTCCTAGGATCTATACCATCATTATGAGTCATATACTCTTTCAATTGGTTACTCTTCCAGTCACTATGGAGAGTGATTCAATGAATCATGCATTGTTTCACTATATTGTTGGTGCTCTTGAGTCAGTGCTGTTAAGTCATTAGTATGTCATACTATATGTTCAAGGGAAGTGAAGGCCAATTCAACCATTCCATAGTCTTTTTGACCTTTCATGTTAGCCATCCCTATGCCATTTGTACTTGGTGATTGTATCTCTTCCCATAATCTCTTGGTGATTATTTCACATCGATTGATGGGAGATACATTAAGGCCCCTATTTGACGAATCTCTTCCTCTTGACACCAACAATTATATAGGACAAGTATATAGAAACCAACTAGTACCTTGAAACTTGCATTCCTTAGTGGAAATTTTCCTCACAATCAACAATGGCTTCACCTCATTGAATCCTTATCAATTGATTCTACAAGTGTTTGAAATAAGCTACTATATTCACACTTGCTAGATTGTACTAGGTACCTTGGGGTCCATTTTCATTATTGGTGGGTCCCCTTGCATCTGTTAGCAATATTCCTCAATGACCTGTAATCAAATAGTTTCTACCTTGCCCACCTTGCTCGACATCAACTCATCTATTTTCATGTTGTAGAATCATACCATCGATGAGGTTGGATTGAAGACCTCAGGCCTAGGGGGAATTTTACTCCTTTATGCTACCCATCCCAAGTTTCAATGGATTATATCACTACTATATGATTACTTTGAATACCACATGGGAACTCTTATTGGTGCTAGATGTCTTCCTGATGTATAGTATGACATATATCCACATTGTATTTTCTTGTGGCTATGATTTGTTTTATGACATGGATCCACTATGTACTTTTTCATGGCCACGGTCTTGCATATAAGTTCATGTATCCACAACGTTTAATGTTGGTAGCTATTATTTATTCTACATCCAAGGATGGGTATTACTACCTCGAGGATGATTTATATACATGTTTGGTTGATGATTGTTTCAAGGTACTCATTGGTTCCTTGTTCTATGAGCTCCTTCCTTATGTCACTGCTATGTATTATTGGTCATGTATTTTGGCCATTAGTTCCTCTTTTTATATTACACATTAGGGGGCATATGTTATACCTCTATTTTTCACCCTAGGCCTCATAAAGGACCTAATGATGTCATCTTGCTAAAATTACTTGTTAGCACCCAAAAATCCATATTTTTCAGCATGGTCGCATCTTGTCTTCTTGCAAGGCATGATTGGTCACTTCTTGTCTTCTTGCAACATGCGATCGGTCGCTTGTTGTTCTTGTTCAATAAGAGATAACATCTTGAACCTTATAGAGTCAAGTAATTTTGAGAAAATAAAATCAAGATAGGTTAGACATGATGCATCATAAGCTTTGGAACTTGTGTATATCACTTGTTGTTCATCAAGTTCCAAGCTTTGAAAATATCTATAGAACCTCCTCCATCACTCTATAAAAGAAGGCCAAATCAAGAGGTATGGGAGCCCAATTTTGAATAAGATTATGATGTCAAAAGAACCATGGAGAGATTTCTGCTATAGTCTTCAGATTTTAGATTGTTATCGCCACACTTGAGAGAAGGCTAAGGAAGTCTCAAAGAGATTGGATCCAGAGGAGTGCTTCAATAGTCTCAAGGTATATTCACATTGATGCACTTTTACTTTTGATTTATATAGATCTATGATTTAACCTCTCCAATTTGTGTGATCTATATTTGTTGCATATATTGCATTAGTATATCTATTTCTTGAGCAGGGTAGATTAGATATGTTAATATATGATTTACCATTTATGATTAAAATACTTTGAGAAGGGTTTTGGTGGTTGTCTTGTGTGGAGGTGACAAGTTGCAAGAGATATGAGTCATATATTAGAGCTGCATCACCACAAGAATCTATAGTAAAATCATCAGGAAAAAGGTAAGGTCTTTCCCTCTCCCTTTTAGCATAACTAGAGTATATGTACTTAAAATCTAGAGGAAACCCATAACAATTTATCCATATTTTGTCACCGATCTCTGTAAGATTAGTGAGAGGTCTCACTTTTCTGTAGGGGAGATAACTCTGCAACACCTATGTAGGCCATGATGTAAGACACAAAGTGTAAGTTGAATCCTAGACGAATGAGAATGATGTGAATGAAGAGCCAATTGAATTTGTTGAAATCCTTGGAAATATACACTTTGGAAATCACGGCATTCAATTTTTTTGTTTTCATAGAGTGTAGGCCTTTTGTGAAACACCAACAACCTCCTGAATTTTCCAACCTTCGAGAAAACAAAACTGCTTTAGAGAAACCCATTTTGAGAGAATTTATTTCAATCCATGAGAGATAATTTTTGAGATGATTTTGTATATACTATTGTAGAGTGAGATTGGGTGAAAAATCTAAAATCTGGTTGGTTTATCCATCTCCTAGATAAGGGCAATGAAAGTAGCTATAATTTTCCTAGAAAGTTGCAAGGATTCCACTACCTTGTGAAGATCCTCTTAAATGAATTCATAATAGTTGATGAAAAATTATATGGGAAACCCATCAGGCCTAGGGATCTTGTCTTTATGAAATATGTGGAGGGTTATGAGCAATTCCTCCTTTCCCACCTCTTCCATAAAATTTTAATTATCATTCTACAAATATAAGGAAAAAACTAGAGAGTCGAAGGATGGCATTGATAATGGCTTGGTTGTACTCTTTAAAGACTATTTGCAAGTGAGATACCCTCTTAGAAAGAAATATCAGAGAATTTTTTAGCCTAGGAGCCATACCCTCTATCTATTTTCTAGACTGAATTACCTTTTTTTGCAATTTGAAAAACAATGGAAGAATTTTTTATTGTCATCACCTGCCTCAAGCCATATTTCCCTAATTTTAAGGTGCCACTCCTTTTCTTTTTCCTTAAGCATATATATATTTTTTATTTTTCTAGTTGACTAAGTTTCATCCTTTTGATAATTCATTAGGAATCTGAATCCCTTTATGGAGAGCCTGGAGGCTAAGTATTCTTCTATTTCCTATAGGATTCTATCATCCTTCTCTCATATTTTCTTTGACAATTTAATAACTAGTTGTTTAGCCTTTTTCAAATTCAAGTGAAATTAGATGGTCGTAGATTTGTTAAGTCAATTAATGAAGGGAACCTAGATATTCTTCAAGATTTGAAAAAAAATTCATCCCTGAGCCATTCATGGTTTAGTTTGAAGGGGATTGATGGCTTCCCCTACACAAGGGCCACTTCCAGTAGAACTAAATTATGGTTAGAGTCCCTCATATTGGAAACCCATAGACAAATTTTGAGGGTTTCTTCTAGTAATTCTTCTGAAATCAGGAAATGGTTGATCTACATTGCAATTCAGGCATCCCTAGTTATTCTGTTTGTGCAAGTGGGGGTGATCTTGGTGGGATATATGATTATAATGCTAATTTACTCCATGCTCCTTATTATAAAATTAGATAGAGTGTCCACTTGGGTTGTTGGCCCCCATACCTTAGAGGCACCAAGATAGAAGTTTAAATCACTTCATAGTATTACCAATCCTTTCCAAATCCACAAATTGGAAAATAGGTGATTCCAAAATTCCAACTGATCTATGTAGGTCCTGTAGATGTTCATAAAAGTAAGCTATTTTCCCGTTTCAAGGGAGTAAAGGGAGGCACATAACCCTGAATCAAAATCCCATGAATTAGTGAGGGTGGAAAGGCTAGTCTTCCAACTTGTAATAAAGCCCCATGAACAACCTAGGGAATCCACATAACTGAAATCCCATCCTTTTAGAATCTTTGATAGATGTTGAACAATTTTGTTCCCTTCTATCATTAACTCCTGGAAATAAATGATAAAGGGATTATGAGTATGAACTAACCTATTTAGGGCCAATTAATTAGAGGGATTGACCAACTCTTTGTAGTTTAGGGATAAAAATAACATTTTGAAACCGCCTTTAGGGAATTTTCTCTAAGGGACCCAATCAACGATTACTGTCTTTCACTTTTATCCCTTGATTTAGCTTGATTTTGGGTAATGGAGAGGTAATATTTTATACCTCTTTTCCCTAACTTAGGTTTTTTTCTTCTTCTAGGTTTCCAAGGCTACCTTCAGAATTTCCTTTGAATACCCCAATTCCCTTGCAAGGTCTAACATTACACTTTGATACCTCGAAGGAAGGGGAACCTTTAATTTTTTCCTTCTCAGGTGAATCTTTTAGATGGAGAAGACATGAGTTGGGGGGCTTGGAGTTTGTAGAGAGGGTTTATCCCAACCCAAGTAAAGGGATAAGTGAAGTGGGCCAAGGTTTCGAGAATCCATAGAGATTGGAGAGAAAATCCCCTTCAATGTTTTTTGGCCCATGCTTTAACTCTATTTCATAAGATCTAAAATGAAAATGGCCAATGGAAGGATATGAGAGTGTGGAAGAGAGATATTCTTATGAAGAGATATAAATATATCCTTTTCTTGCTAAGTGGATAGGACCTTATGGGAGTCTACTTGTTGAAGCATGGAATTTTTTTCTAAGATATCACAAGATGGATGACTTTCCACATGGGTGACTCGAACAAAATTAGAAGGAAAAATTTCTTGCAACAATAGGGCCGGATATTTGACAAGAGGATATGGATTTTGAACATAGACCTTTATGGAGAAAAAACGAGCACAATCCCTGACAAGATGTCCATTCTCATGCTGCCTCCCACATTTAAAGGGAAATCCTTCATAATCAAGTACCTAGTGAAAGAAAGTACGGCCTTTCCTGATCATGATGGAATCAACCAAATATTTGGTCAGGTTAAGACACATAAGGATTCTTTCCATCCCCATATAACTTGAATCTTGAAAAGAATTATTTGATTCATAGTGTAAGCCCAAGGAATTGCCAATCTACTTGAATACGTCCTCAAACCATAGTATCAATGAGACTAGGAATTCAAATCCATATTGGGGTTAAACATACCTATGCCACGTGTGCATCAAAATCCAAATTCCATTTTTTAAGGAATAGGGCTTGATAACCCCATTTCCAACAATTCCAAAGTATTCTATCTGCATCCTCAGTAGTCCAAAAGGACTAGGATAGCCAACCTTTAACTAAAACCATGATTCTTGGGTATATACCCCAATAATGCAATTAAAATTTATTCTATCCATTTTTTTAGAGAGGCTGCTGCCATTCTATGCCTTGGAAATCTGCTAACTAGCAAAGACTTCTCAAATTCCATAATTTCATTTAACTTTACACCGTCCTCTAAAAACATGTTAATGACCTCAAATTTTCACTCGATACACTTCCTATTTTTGTGAGGGTTCCATGATCCTATCAGTCCTAAACCTCCAGTTGTAGAGGATCTGGTATCAGGGGAGGGGAGTCCACTCATTAATTCATTTGTTAGATTCCCCCCAATGAAACCATACCCCTGAAAGCCATGCGTGCCTTCTTTAATGAACCTCAAACAAATCCTCCTTCCATAAAGTCGAGAGGGATTTCAACTTTGGTGGAATATATAATGGGATCATTCCATTGATGCATGATTAAATTCCCTCTTGCTTCTTATTTTTGGCTTGATCTCCTACATTTGATAGGCATGCCATTGCATCCTCGCATTGGATTTCCTCATGCGGGTTTTGAAATCCAAATTGAGTTGAGGTGGTTATTTCCACCAAACCTGAAGCATGGGAAACCATGTTAGGGTGCTGATGACCAAAGGATAAACCTGACATCATCCCAAAAAGGTCTCGACTGATTGTTATCTCCTCCTCAGATTCAAACATAGGAAAACAAAAGAGAGGGGTTCATGGTGACTTGGATGTTCTTCATGTCAACCCATATTTTTTGGTTTCCTAAGGGACCATCTGATTAATCCATAGGATAACCTCCATGGGACCTAGAGGAGAGAGAAATGATCAAGTTCCCATGAGGCCTATGACCCCTAAACCCTAGGTATTGTGGAAACCCTAGGTTTCTAAAGTGCCATTGAGTGATCTTAGAGTTGATTCCCATCATGATCTCATAATTGTTGAGAAACATTCTACATGATTGAATTTAACACTTAAAAATAAAAAAAAATACAATTTATTATGTACTGTGTATCATATTATAAAATTACAATATAATACTAAAACATGTAGTGAGTACTATTATGTCGACCAATATGTTTTAAATAAATAAGTACATTATAGGCCAAAAAAATCATAGGAGGGCCATCATTGATGCCTTTAAATGAATGGAGACATTGTGAATACTTTTCCTTTGACTTCTAATCTAGTTTATGAATGACCTTGGACTTACATATTTTTACTTAATGATCCACTTCCACAAACCTTATGTAGAAAGAAGGTTTCACAAGCTTTTCACTACCAAATATTTTCCAAACAAATTTATGTTCTTCAATCCTCATACATCCTCCTTTTGCATTGCAATTATGTGCCATTTAACCAAAGAAATGCTCTTCACCCTTGCCCTACCCCCAAAATAAAAAACATGTTTTCCAGATTTTCTCTATAACACTTTTTGAAATGAATACATTGCTAAAACAATATGATCTAACACTAATTTAATTAATGTCAATCTCCTCCCTCTGTACAACCATACAATACAATAATGTTACATCAATTATGATTCATTCTTCTTTCATCCTTTCTAGCAACCATCCTCAATCACCTTTTTCATACCCATTTGGATTAAAAGAAAATCCAAAGTATTTAAATCTTTTATGAAAAATGAATTTCTTATAAATCAAAAACCTCATCATCATGTTTACAAAGTCTTGCTCCAAACCATTGAAACATATAACATATTTTGAATATTTATTGATATTTATGTAACAATACTATGATGATGTCTCCAAAATCTTACTCCAAACAATTGAAACATATAACATATTTGAATATTTAATACTATTTATGTAACAATACCATACACCCAAAAAAATATATTACAATTTTCTAGCTTTACATTAGCTTTACATAACCATTTGTAAAAGGTACAACAAATAATAAAAATTTAAATAATAGAAGTAAAAGTATTTATATTAAACATAAATTTAAAAAAATCCAAACATAGTAGGACGGATTTACATTTGCCAATAAGCACGAACATACCTTCCCAATATACCGAAAAAATACTTTAGACATTTTTTATATCGAATTTACTATCGTGGATTTACATTTACCAATCATTTTGGAAGTAGGCACTAGCACACCTTCCCAATATAAGAAACAAATATTTTATTTCTTATTAGTCCCTGCCCTTCGGGCTCGGGACTATTAGTAATCGATTCTTGTTGCTATATTATTCGTTTCACTAAAACCAATGCAAACACAATTCTTTTAATCAAAGTTTTAATAGATATATGTAATTTTTTAATCTGATATATATTTTTTTATTGTAACTTTTCAATTTGAGGTCTTATTTGGCCTCATTTCGAGGCAATGTACAATTTTTGAGTTTGAAACTTAGAAAAGAATGAGTGCATTAAGATGTATTGCGGTGTAGATTCTTTGAAGGTAACTAATGCTATCTTGAGAGTTAGTATTACTTTGTTAGCATTTATTGTCAACATGCTTATTTCCATATCTCATCATCCTTTAGCATGGCATGCTTCCATGCTTCCTCTGTCAAGTGGATATTTGAACAACTATCATTCATAATTTTGAGTGGCATGTGGCTTCACTGTGGCATGTGGCTTCATAGGTTGTGGCATGTGGCTTCATCCATCACTGTATTTAATATCATCGTCCATCACTGTATTTTCTTAGCCCATCACTGTATTTGCTTGATATGGGTCCTTCCTTATGAAGGAAGGCTTCAGGCTTCACTCATGAATCCCTCTTTCTGCCTGCAAAGTGAGCTACAATAAATTTTATATATATGAAGGACAATATGACTTACCCAAAGATGATTTTAGAGATAAGGAGCCATTGCAGATAGCCCCGAGTCATTGCCAGGACCTAGATCATAGACATTGCCCAGGTTCTTTTATGCCGAAAGCCATGAGTCAACAAGGTTATTTGTATATGCAACTCCAGTATGGGGTAAAAGGTCCTTTTTCTCCCAGCAAGCTCAATAAGCTAGCTAGTCAACAACAATACTAGTAGTGTAGAAGTCTGAAGCCTTGAAATTCATGAATGCACTTAGTGAGTAGAAGCCCCGAAATTCATGGTTGCACTTAGTGAGTTGGTACTATGGAAAAGGCGTAACATTACATATTTTTTGGAGATGGAAACTATGCACGTGGAGTGATCGATTGTTGTATCCCTTTCCTTCATGGATGTCTAGAACAGGTCGAGGTATTTTTTTTGTTTTAACATTGACTATCCACGTACCCTGTTAATCCTCAACTATATACATTTCAGACTTGAATGTGCTTTTACCTTGTTAATCCTCAACTATATACATTTCAGACTTGAATGTGTTTGTTGTTTAACTTCAAGAAAGCACTCCCAAAACTTTTGGATCGATAGTTAATAAAAAAAATTATGTATTAACTGCATTCCTTGCAAACAACTGAACAAGCGCCCAACTAAAGAGTTGCTTCAATGAATTAAGTCAATTAAGTCTAAGAAAAAATAATTACAAATAATTTTAAATTTATTAATCCAGTTGCTTCAATAAATTACATCTAAGAAAAAATAATTACAAATAATTCTAAATTTATTAACAATCTTTGTCCCAAATCTAAACAACAATCTCCTCTACCTTCTGGGCAAGGACTTGTTGCTTTGCAACCTGCCTTGTTTTATATTAGACTTATTATCCCTATATCAATGGATGGATACAATGCAAAAACTAAAATGCTTCACAATTGAAAATCCATGTTTTAAGTGTTCTAATGACATCTTCAACCATAACGTTTCATATCTTTTCATCTAAGTAACACATGAACACAATCTAAATGGAGGTAAATTATGCCTTACTAGTAGTGATATTTTGATCCCCATATTATCCCTTTCTTGGAAAACTTTGGTTTATTCTCGCCCATAATGAGAGTACTAGTGGAGATATTTTTATCCCCATATTATCTCTTTGATGGAAAACTTTGGTTTATTCACATCTATAATGAGAATATGTGATGGTAGTGGCATAACAAGGTATTTTGCCTTATTAGTAGAGATATTTTGATCCCCATATTATCCCTTTCTTGGAAAACTTTGGTTTATTCTCACCCATAATGAGAGTACCAGTGGAGATATTTTGATCCCCGTATTATCTCATTGATGGAAAACTTTGGTTTATTCACACCTATAGTGAGAGTATGTGATGGTAGCGATAACTTCCTTTTGTCATGCGCATAACAATGTATTTTCCCTTACTAGTAGAGATATTTTGATCTCCATATTATCCCTTTCTTGGAAAACTTTGGTTTATTCTCATCCATAATGAGAGTACTAGTGGAGATATTTTTGATCCCCATATTATCTCTTTGATGGAAAACTTTGGTTTATTCACACATATATAATGAGAGTATGTGGTGGTAGTGATAACTTCCTTTTGTCATGCACATAACAAGGTATTTTATCCGTGATTTTGGAGTAAGTGTAAGTCCAACAAAATTAAGGATTTTTTTATAATCAATTTTTTTATTTTATTATTTTTTTCAAATTATTGATTATAATTCATTTTTAGTATAATTATCTAGTTAAGATTATATACAAGTTTTAATATAAATTTTTTTAGAGTTAAAATATGTTGAAATATTTGCTCCAACACTTAGGTATTTTGTTATCTAGTGATTTCCTTACTACAAATTAGATTAGTATCTTACAAAACAAAAATACACTGTTGGAATATTCAACTCAAATAATAGCGGAAGCAATATTGGAAACCAAAAATCTCATGCACAAGACACAAAGATATTTCGTCCATCAACTAGGCTTATCATTCAAATAACTTCAAAGCTTATAAGGGCTCTCTTACTGGGAAAATGACCCAATTAGAAAAGAGACAAAGTACATCAAAACATGACTGGCTGATCTGCTGCCAAACCCGCTGTACGATCATGTACGACAACAATGTGACTTTTATGCTGCTACCCGCATTGTTCTACACAGCTTGCACGACTTGTATGCTGAGACTCGTGTAGACTGCGCGACCTATACCAAAATACCTGCACTATCCGCGACGACCAATCCTTTTGCTACACACTTTCTCTCTCTCTCTCTCTCTCTCTCTCTCTATTTCTTTGGCCCAGATCTCTAGATGAAAGTACTTCTCCACCTATCCAATATCTCCTTGAGAAAAATTCCTTCTCTACTCTAGACATGAGCATGCATCTAGACATGTTGAGGATGTGTGCATAGATTTATACCAAACAAGAACTTATGACACACCATTAGAGCTAACATATGAGGCCAACGACATTAGTGTGTTGGAGGGGAAATATGACGATGCAACATCTTTTCCTACTTATGATGACTATGATATGATGCTCCAATCAACCGATGTTGAGGATTCAACATCTCTCCCTATGTATAGTGCTTATGATGAGGGAGGTTCAAATGTGATAGCACCTATGGATGATGAGGATTCAATACCTTATCCTATCTATGACATATGTGATGATGCATGCATGATTGCACCAGAGCTAAAATATGTTGAAATCTTTGCTCCAACACTTAGGTATTTTGTTATCTAGTGATTTCCTTACTACAAATTAGATTAGTATCTCACAAAACAAAAATACACTGTTGGAATATTCAACTCAAATAATAGCGGAAGCAATACTGGAAACCAAAAATCTCATGCACAAGACACAAAGATATTCCGCCCATCAACTAAGCTTATCATTCAAATAACTTCAAAGCTTATAAGGGCTCTCTTACTGGGAAAATGACCCAATTAGAAAAGAGACAAAGTACATCAAAACATGACTGGCTGATCTGCTGCCAAACCCGCTATACGATCATGTACGACAACAATGTGACTTTTATGCTGCTACCCGCATTGTTCTACACAACTTGCATGACTTGTACGCTGAAACTCGTGTAGACTGCGCGACCTATACCAAAATACCTGCACTATCCACGATGAACAATCCTTTTGCTACACTCTCTCTCTCTCTCTCTCTCTCTCTCTCTCTCTCTCTATTTCTTTGGCCCAAATCTCTAGATGAAAGTACTTCTCCACCTATCCAATATCTCCTTGAGAAAAAGTCCTTCTCTACTCTAGACATGAGCATGCATCTAGACATGTTGAGGATGTGTGCATAGAGTTATACCAAACAAGAACCTATGACACACCATTAGGGCTAACATATGAGGCCAACGACACTAGTGTGTTGGAGGGGAAATATGACGATGCAACATCTTTTCCTACTTATGATGACTATGAGATGATGCTCCAATCAACCGATGTTGAGGATTCAACATCTCTCCCTATGTATAATGCTTATGATGAGGGAGGTTCAAATGTGATAGCACCTATGGATGATGAGGATTCAATACCTTATCCTATCTATGACATATGTGATGATGCATGCATGATTGCACCAGAGCTATGCATGGAGGATGGCAACGAAGGGGTTGAATTGGTGGATGAAATCTTGTATGAGGATGATATTCCACATGAATCCCATCAATGCATGATATCATCTAGTGAGCCAGTTGGTCTCTTATGTGACAACCCACACCATGTTGATGAAATAACATTGCGTGAATTAGAGAACCGATTATTGGTCACGAGGGAGAAAATTGTGCACACATTGACAAGGATATATGGTGTTCATAAGTTTGTTGAAGACCTTATCTGGAAAACCCAGTTGGAGGAGAGACAAAGGGGAGTTATAGAGGGATTCACTAGAACCCAATTACGCATCATCAACGAAGCACTAGAGTAGATGAAATCTGATTATTTGCAGCTGTTCCTAGATAGGGACCTTGCTCTCAATTAATTCACTGAAGAAAAGGAAAGGAAGGTTGAGGAGCTTTGTTACCAGTTGAGTTTGGTACACTCTTCATCACTTACAACAAAGAATCCATCATCTTTGGAATCCATGACACATGAGTACGTTAGTAGCACTCATGTTTTGAGGGAGGAGCCTCTTGTGATGATTCCACATGAGGAACATTCAGAGTTGCAAGTGCATGAGGAGAGGTTTGACGCAAAGGGTTTTGACCATGTTCCTATTTTGCATTGTGGGGATCATGAGATGCTCCTGTTGAAGAGCTCACTAAAGGCTAAAGGCTTAGATACGAAGGAGATAGTTGAGCACATTCCTTAGGGGATAGGCTGTAAGGAAGTATATGGATCCATGGATTGGGTGGACATGTATATGACAAACATGGGCATGCTCTAGGATACAAATTCAAGCAACGTTAGTAGGGTGATGGATACAGTAGCACCTACATGATATAGGATGGTACAGGATGAATTAGTGATAGGTAACAATATGAAGGGATATTCATTGGCACATGATAGTGTAGATTGGAGTTGTGGGGTGTTTTTTCCAGGGAGACTACCCGACATAGTCCTCAAGCATACCATTGAGTTGAGGTTTCCCATGATCGGTGAGTGGATGGTTGAGCCTCAGGGAGAAAAATATCCCTTGATGATTGATTTTCATTTGGGATTTCATCATATGAGGGCTAGGGCACATGATACTCACAGGTCTGCTTCTAGACTTCATTATGATCTCTTAGTCATACCCTTGGGCTTGACCAATGCACTAATCACTTTCCATTATTTCAGGAAGTGGCAGAGGTATCTATTATTTTTATTTGATGCCCTCATTATATACAGTAGGACACAAGAGTTTCACCCGAGTTAGTTGGATGAGACAGGTGGCATTGCGGCCATGTCAGAGGTCGTTCATTTGGATCATGTGATCTGTGTGGAGAGTGCATAGGAGGAGATCCAGACTCTGTTGGATCGGTTCACAAAAAATTCAGTAGGCATTGGGAGTGATGGAATTAAAATTTAGTGGTGGGATCCTGACATTGATTTGAGTGATAGATTGCTTCAGATGATGAGGGTGATCGATGAGGTTGTGATAGTGATTGGTCTGTGTCCTTATGGGGATGTTGTGAGAGGATTTGTTGAGACTTGTTATGTATGGCGAGGTAGATTTTCCCTCACGATACCCAATATAAAGTTTATCCACAGTTTGGTAGGATTTGACATCACTGAGATGCCTTGGAGAGACATGACCCAGGATAGTGAGTGCAATCCTTTTAGGAATTTCAACTTGGGGTTCCAGGAGAGGAGAGCGAAGTCAGGTGGATTCTAGTGTTAGCACCTGGAAGATTAGGGATATGAGTAGAGGGTTCTTCACATACATGTTATTTTGGGACCATGGTGACCTTACCACTTATAGGCCGATCCAAGAGAGGTCCATATGGAGGGACTTTACAAATGATGCGCTGGGATATTTTCCAAATGATTCCTACATGTCTGATTTTAGAGTTGGTTTGGTAGACTTCATTAAGATACGTTGGCAGGATATGATCCTCGATAGTGGGTATGATCCTTTGAGGCACTACAACATGCAGTTACAAGAGCAGAGAATGTACTATAGGTAGGAGGATCAAATATTTATGATCAGAGTGGCACAATATGATAGGTCCTTTCTGGTAATAGTATGGGACCCTGGGATTTTATGGGTTGATAGTCTCATAGCTGGTACAGATGGGAGAGCTAGCTGTTACTTTCAAAAAACTATTCATATGGAGAAGTGGATTGGTTTCCTAGGTGGGATATTCTATGAGGGGTAGACTAAGTCTTCACAGTACCTGATTTCCCTACTGATCGATGGCCTTCAGAAGGCCCCTGGTGTTAGCACATTATAGGAAATTATTATGGGCGGTAGGTGCTTCGCATATTTCAGATTGGTTTGGGACTCAAGGATCATCATTAGTTTAAGTTTGGTTGAGTTTGTTGTTCATTTGGGTGTAATGCCATTGCTTTAGGAAAAACAATCTTTGGGAATGAAGGATTTGTCATTTCCCCATTTTTGGGTTCCCCTGTTTTGTAGTGCAAATGATTTCCGTGGCTTGTTAGTGAAGAAAAAGGGAGTCAAAGGGGTTATTTAATGTCACTTAGTTAGGATATGTTATGTTTTTAAAGTGTCATTAAGGAAATAAAGTAACTTTAGATTAATGATTTACTTACACATTATTAAAAGTGACTTTTAATCTTAAAGTGAAAGTAAAAGGGGAATAAGGGTCATATTTGATTTAGTCAAACAAGGGGAAAGTTCTAGAAGGAACGAGAGAAGGATAAAAGGAGGAGTAGCACCTCACTTTGTCATTATTTTTTGGATTGATACTTTTGGAGTGCTCTTGGAGCCAAGGTTTTCGTTAGGGTTTTTACAAAACCCTTCCATTGTAGTTTAGTTTTAGTTGTGCAATATCCACCCTAGCTAGACAAGGAGAAGGATCCACCCTGGATCTTCATTGGAGATTCATCTTGGGGTTTGTTTCCAGTTTTGGGTTGTAGTTATTTGCTTGGAGAGGAAATGCGTTGTTCCAAAAAATACTTGAGGCTTTGATGACCTGTCTTAATTTGGAAGCGTTGCCCCAATAGATAAGGGTGCCAAAGATCAACGAAATGAAGAATAGGCAACATTTCCTTTTCATATATTGATTTTCCTAAATTTTTCTCAGACAATTGTTTGCTGGTAAAGGCCAAAGGTTGACCCTCTTGCATAAGGACAACGCCAATTCCTTTCCATGAAGCATCACATTCTAGGACAAAGGTCTTTGTGAAATCAGGAAGGGCCAGGATTGGAGTGGTGCACATGGCCATATTCAAGGTTTGAAAAGCCTGAGCAGCTGCTGGAGTCCAAGTGAAAGAATTATTATTAAGGAGTGTAGTGAGAGGTGCCGCAATCTTTCCATAATTCTTAAGAAACTTGCGATAATAACCTGTTAAGCCTAGAAATCCATGAAAGATTTTGAGAGTTTTTGGGTGAGGCCAGTATTGCATAGCTTCAATATTTTTAGGATCCACCCTAATGCTATCCTTGCCAACAAGATGACCCAAGTACTTGACTTCCGAGGCGCCAAAAGCACATTTAGATTTTCTCAGAAAAATTTGGTGCTGAGAGAGTAGATGGAGAAATCGATCCACATGAGAAAGATGGTCTGTGTAGGTTTTTCTATAGATGAGGATATAATCAAAGAAATCTAAGACAAAATGATGGAGAAAAGGATGGAAGACATGATTCATGAGGCTTTGGAAAGTGGAGGGAGCATGAAACAAGCCAAAGGGCATGACCAAAAACTCATAGTGGCCCTCATGAGTTCTAAAAGTAGTCTTAGGAATGTCCACCTCTTTCATATGGATTTGGTGGTAGGCAAAATGAAGATAAAGTTTAGTAAAGAACTGGGCACCACTCAATTCATCCAAGAGGTCATCAATGACAAGAATGGGAAATTTGTCTTTAATGGTGAGTTTGTTGAGGGCGCAAAATTCAGGACACATGCACCAAGAACCTTCTTTCTTAAGGACCATGACCACAGGAGAAGAGTAGGGGCTCATACTAGGGTGGATAACACATGCATTGAGAAGTTCTTGAACCATTTTCTCAATTTCATTTTTTTGGGAAAAGGGGTGACGATAGGGACGGATATTGGGAGGAAGTATTCCTGGGACAAGGGGAATGGAATGATCATGAACACCACAGAAAGGAGGGAGTCCCTGGGGAGTGGAAAAAACCACTTGATGTTTAGAGAGGATGGATTGGAGGTCCTATGGCACAAAGGGTGTCCCAGTTGCTTGTATGGCATGGAGTTGGGAAATAACTCCAGAATGACCTTTTTTGAGCATATTTTCCATGCGATGGGAACTAATGATCTTAGGGGAACCGACGATGATTCCTTGGAACTTATATTGTTGGCCCTTTTGTTCGAATTGCATGGTTAATTCTTTAAAATCCACGAGAATGGGACCCAAATTCCTTAACCAGTGTGCACCCAACACAATGTCACAACCTCCCATTTCGATAGCAAACATATGAGATTTCAGGTGGTAGTCACCTATTTGGAGAGACACATTTTCACAATGTCCTCCACATTTCATGGACCTGCCATTGACAATCATGATTTGGAAATTATTTACTGCACATATATAGAAATTAGTTTCTTGGGCAATGCGACGATGAATAAAATTATGGGTGCTTCCACTATCAACAAGAATGATGACCTTCCTATGATTGATGTAACCAATTAGCTTGAGGGTTTAGGAAGAAGAGAAGCCAGTGAGAGCATTTAGGGAAATGACTGGTTCTACTTTGGGAGGGTCTGAGGGAGGGGTTATGTCAGTGGGTTCAGGTGCCACAGATACAAGGGGAGCTTCAACATCCTCTTCCGAAACATCCTTCGAGATGACCATAAAAATATTTTTCTCCTTACACTTGTGTCCCGAAAAATATTTGTCATCATAATTATAACAAAGGCCTTTGAGTTGGCATTAAACCATTTCATCTCTGGTTAATTTTTGGATCTTTAGTGGAGTAGAAGGAGTAGTGGGATTTACTGGTTTAGTGCGAGGAATAAAGGAGGGTTTTTGGTTTTGAGAAGAGACAACCTGTTGTGCTTCCTTAGCTCTTTTAGTAGCCTCCACCCAAATCTAAGGCGGAGCCATGAGGAGATGGGAAAAAATATCATCCTTGAGGCAATTGATAAAAAATTCTTGAAAAAAAAGCATCCGACATGTCCTCTGTACGAAAATCCAGTTGCTCAAAAGTAGCTATAAAGTATTCCAATGTTGCAGATTGTTTCAACTTTTTCAAATGACCTAAATGGTTGGTGTCAGTGTCAAAACATTCATAAATATATGCCACAAAGTGTGTCTAAGCAACATACCCTTGGCAGGTAGTTTTTCTCCATTGCCACCATTGTCAACGTTCTTTATCTAGATGGAGAACACCATACCAGAGTTTGGCCAACTCATTCGTAATCCTATAAAAAGAGAAATAATGTTCCATTTGAGTTACCCAACCAATGGTATCTAAGCCATCAAATTTGGTCACATCCACATGTGGAAGGCATAGGTCACTCTGAAAGTGATGGGGATAAAAATTATGGGAATGAGAGGAAGTTTCAACTTCAGTATGCAAAGGTGGGTCAGATAAGGGAGGATCTGCAGGGATATGCAGCTTGGTGTAGATCATCGTAGCGATAGATTCAAGCTGGGTAGTAATGTCTTGTTTGAGGTCTTGTTTGAGTTCCTCGATTGAGGCGATGATGGAGGAATGCATGTTTTTATTGATGGTGGAAATATTGGCGCTGAGCTATCTCACTTCTTGTTGGGTCTATGTGAAATTAGATTGCAAGGTATTGATCTGCAGGGAGGATCTGCTGGGATATGCATCTTGGTGTAGATCATCGTAGCGATAGATTCAACTTGGGTAGTAATGTCTTGTTTGAGTTCCTCGATTGAGGCGATGATGGAGGAATGCATGCTTTTATTGATGGTGGAAATATTGGCACTGAGCTATCTCACTTCTTGTTGGGTCTCTATGAAATTAGATTGCAAGGTATTGAAGCGAGCTTCCAAGTATTGGCTACGGGTATTGGCCATGATAACGAGGGAACCAAAAAGGGGCAGGTGGGGTCAAAAAATTTGCTGAAAAATGATAGGTATGAATGTGATAAGGGAGAAGAGAGAAATCCAATGGAATAGGTCTCAAATAATGGTGAAATAGGATCCATTTTTTTTTTACACCTGTAGAGTTATACTTCGATCTAAAGAATACTGCAGTGATGAAATTCCCAAATACTTAATCAGGAAGAAATGTGTAGTGATTTTGCAACTTGAATGCAGGAGACACAGATGTGCGGCAATAGATATTGTCTGTTCTATTTTTTGTTTCCATCCCCAAAGGTTAGGTATTCAAGGGTTTTATAGACAAGGGTTTTCATTGTGCTATAGCTCTCTGATATATGTGTGAGGTCCAACAATAGTACTCGACCAAATATCTCAGGGCATCAACTAAGGAGGCTATATCATTCCCTTAGCCGTACTACCCGACTACCCAGGTACTAGAGAGTATCTTCCCGAGTGTTGTTCTCGATGGAACTATATAAGTGAGATGACTGATCAGTTTATCTAAAGAGGGCTTCAGGAAATCTAGGCTGATCCATATACAGGTGTTGTCTGATGCGCTACCACTCGAAGGGGTACCAACAGGGGTTACAAGGGTGACCAATAGATGTGTTCTTAAGTACCACTTGTATTTCCTACGCGTATGAATCCCTGACTACGGGTTTATGGGCGTAACGACATATCTCTGTAGCTTAAAGACGCCAGAATGCATCTCTACCTTGAAAAAATTTAACCCACAATTTTCTGTCGAGGAAAGTGCTCTGATACCACTTGTAATATTCCAGATATAAAAACTATGCAGAAAAGAAATAAAATGCTAGATATGGAAAATGAACAACAATATAACCAAAACAACACCACAATAATACCAAAATGATACCAGAATAACACCAGAAAGAACACTGTGATTACTGAGAGAAATGTTCACTTGCCTCTTTGAGGGGGAAACCTCCAACAGAGCAGATATCTATTACAATAATATCCAAGACAAAATTTCTCATACCCTCGACTCCTATTTATACTAAATATGTCTATCAAAAGAACCATCTAGAGGAAGATCCTTCTAGAAGCAAAAGCTTCTATTAGGTATTTTTTCATTGGACTTATTCTTCCTTATTGCTAGGCCTTATTAATATTGACCTTTATTACATCGAAAGATATTATTATACCTACGTCAGGGGTTAGGTCCCTAATAGTCTCCATAGCCCGTGCTATCTTCTCAATTTTCTCCTTTGTTGGTATGTTCTCTCCTTGGGTGCTGTTAGGAATAGTTTTGAACACTTCTTCCACATGTTTCTCAATTCTGATAGTGTGCTTATTTTCTTCATCCCTCTCAAGCAACACCTTTTTAATTGTAGTATTAAGTGTATTACTTACTTCATTGGCCAATTGCAAACTTTTCGCATCTGCATGGGCCCTTGACTGAATTTCCTACGTGACACTGATTTGAAGTTTGTATAGCACCTTTTGTTGGAATCTTGGGCAGTGACAAGTCCAAATGACCTATGTATTTAAAGGGATTTTGTGTTGTTTCCTCATCCACCTGCAACATTCCTTGGGTGATACAAAAATTTTCATTCCCCATCACTATTATCAACACCGTCTCCTGTTCTGGAACCATTCTCTCCTTAGAAGTTTGTTGCTATTGCGCCTGTTCTTTTTGCTGTGCTGTAGTAAGTTGCAATTGCTCTAGTGTATCCTTGACCTTTTTAAATTTCTTTACTATCTCCACCCTTTTCTTCTTAGCATCATACCATGCCTCTACCATGTGGTCTTGTACTTTATTTGTGACTAACTATGCATCATCCTCTATCGGTGTAAGTTGAGGAACTTCCTTGTGCACCTTCATTTTCTTGTGCTTTCCTCTTGTCTGTAAGACTGTTCTTTTCAATGGAAGAGTCTCTATCTATGCGGTTGTAATTGGTATATCCATGTCTGGGAGATCTTCACCTCTTGTTTCCTCTGACATAGGAATATTTGTATCTTTCTACGCTCCTCCATTTGGTTCCACTGCATGCTCCTTTTTCTTAGTTGGAGCCTTAGGGAAAATAGTTTTCTACCTTGGGTTTCTAATGTTTTTGTTACCCCCTGTTTCTTTGGCATGCTCTATTGTATTCCTTGTATTTGCCGCTGGGCTAGTTGATTGCTTTGAAGGGACAACCTCTGCTTGCTTCTTAGATATTGGTACCTTCTTTGGAATCACTGGAACCTTCCATTCTTCAGGCCAATCTTTCATGGCCCACTGCACTTCTTCTCATGTGACACAATATATGTCTGCATATTTAGACACTTAGGAGTTAGTTAAGATCTACTTGGTCAAATGTGTCATTAGGTAAAATTGTGTTTCTTTAGTATGCATTTGTAGTTAGGAAATTCAACGGTCACGATATGTTCTTGACATAGAGTGATATGATAGTTCATATTCTCCTCAATATTAATGACCATTGGTCCATGGCTTAACACCCGATTGGTCCATGATCTCTATTTAAAGAGCATGGAGGGTCATTTGTCGATGATCGATTGTGAGAAACTCTTTTGTAAAATCTCTCTATAATCTTTTTCTTTTGCATTAATAAACTGCTCCAAGTGGCCGCGTTAGCTGGGGCTGTGGATGTTTACCCACAGGGGGTTTACCACGTCACAACATTGGTGTGTTAATATTTGATCTAGTTGTGTGAGTGGTTACTGAAGGTGTTCATCCTCTATTGGAATACATGTGTTTTTGAACATGGTATCAGAGCCTATTTGAAGACCTTCTCCTATTGTAGATCGAGATTGGGAAGACGAGTTGCCTCATATCTTCTTTCTTCCATTTTCATACATTTCTGGGCTGATAGAACTATTCCATTATGTCTAGAGTGCTCGTTTCATTTAAGAACACTTTTCGTTTCACTCGAAAAGGTTTATGTTTTCCCAAGATACAACCATTTTAGCTAGATCCAGAGGTATAAAGCCTGAATACACCATTTTTAAATTTTGCAGAGTATTATTTTGGTTTTATATTATTTGTTTCCAGGTTGCTACTCTTTTATATCTGCGTATTCTCTTTTCCCCGTGCCCTATGCGATCTCAGAAAATCAGAAGCAAATAGGAAAAGGTGCATTCTCCAGGTAAGCTAACTGAGATCTAACCCTTGTTGTCATCAAGAAGCAAAATTGTTTTCTTGTTTGAAAATAGTTTTTTTTGAGCACGCTCTCCAAGGCTGTCTTCCACAACAACAAGCAGCATAAGGGTCCCAAATCCACTCATCTAGCTTTTTCTCCTAATAGTGATAAAGGATAAAAATATAAAAATAAGAACACTGACATACATTGCAACTTTTGTGATAAATATGGTCATGATGAGTCCAAATGTTTCAAGAATATGGAAAATGTAGAAGCAGTGATGAAGAAGCACAACATCAATATTGATTCTACTTATTCTTCTTCTTCTCATGGACATGCACTTTTTGCTTCTGGTTTCTTCTTCAATAATGTTAGAAAAACAGGACCGCGGAGCAATAAAATAAAACAAATGCGGAAAACAAAACACAGAAGATACACAATACAAGAGAGACATAGATTTACGTGGTTCACCCAGTGTGGGCTACGTCCACCAGAGAAATTGCCAGGTCCTTCCTTTATTATTATCCAGCAAATGAAGGGATACAACCTACAACAAAACCCGCTGCAATTTCCTCTTCTTTCTCTCACAGTCTCCTCTCTCAGAATACCATATTTGCCATCAATCATAGCCACAATACATTTCCCTCATAAAAGAGGGTTGCCTTCTAGGGAAAAAACCATAACATAATATCTACCGTTAGATCTACGACTTTATAATGAATGGTCTAGATTTACAATGAAATTACAATATACATTTACAAGGCAATTTTTCCTTTGGGGGATTTTCCCCCGAACCCCCATTGGGGGATGCTGCCCCCGAACCCCTGCTGGGGGCCCACTTGCCCCTAGACCCCCCAGCCCATGGGATAGCCCCCTCGGACCCCACAAAGGGGGTAACCCCTCTCTGCACTCCCCCGCGTGGAAGAGTGTACATACTTCTAGGGTGTAAATACTTCATGGTGTATAAACATGACTGAAAGTAAAAGACCTCTGAATCAGGAAGATAATCAGGCTCCACAACCAACAAATACAACTTCTACTTCTTCTTCTGATGAGTGGCCTATTGATTCTAGAGCATTTTATCATATGGCTAAGGATAGAGAGACATTTTCTACTCCAAATGAATGTAACACCAAGAAAATATTTTTTGGTAATGATAGATCTCTTAATGTTGAAGGATCTGGAAAAATTCAAGTAGAAAATGGTCATTTCAATGATGTAATATGTGTTCCAAGTCTTTCTTGTAACCTTCTATCAGTATATCAAATCACTCATTCAGGTAAAGGTAAAACTGTAGAGTTTTCACCTCACCAAGTTGTAATAAAGGATCTAAAAGATCCTAATCATGTTCTTGCAACTGGAATTGCTAATGATATTACTAGGTTGTACAAGTTTGACAACTTTGGGTCATCACCTTTTTCATCAGTTTTTGTTGCTCATATCGATGACTTGAACAAACTTTGGCATGAGTGGTTTGGTCATCTAATTTATGGCTCATTGCAACAACTATGTAATCAACATATGGTGATTGGTCTTCCTCCTGTTTCATGTAGATATGGTGTTTGTACTAGTTGTGTTCTTGACAAACATCATTGGGAAACTTTTGACAAATGTGCCTCTTGGCACAGCTCGGGCCCTTTGCAGCTTGTTCACAGTCATTTGTGTGGTCCACTTTCTTCTCCTTATTTTCTTGGGTGCAAGTATTTCTTAACTTGCATTGATGACTTTTCCAGACGGACTTGGGTTTACTTATTAAAACTTAAGAACAAAGTTTTTGACAATTTTTTGGCCTACAAGGCCCTTGTAGAAAAGAAATATGGACATCAAATTCAAAGGTTAAGAACATATAATGGAGGCGAATATGTGAACAATAATTTTACAAGTTACTCCATTACACATGGAATCCAAATGAAACACATTGTTCCATATACACCACAACAAAATGGTGTTTCTGAGAGAAAGAACCACACATTAAAAGAAATGGCTAATTGTATGATCCAATCTAAGGGATTAAGTCTAAAGTATTGGGAAAAATCCATCAACTGTGCAAATTAAATAGTAAATCACACTCCCACAAAGGCTCTTACAAATATAAAACTGGAAGAAGCTTGGACTAAAATTAAACCATATGTAAGTCACTTCCGTGTATTTGGCAGTATAACATGGGCTCACATTCCTGATGAGAAAAGGAAAGCACTACATCCTAAAAGTGAGAAGTGTATATTTGTTGGTTATTCTGAAGATGTCAAAGGTTATATACTTCTTCAACCACATTGTAATGAAATTATTAGTAGAAGAGATGTTAAATTTGATGAAAATCTCTTGGCCTACGAGCCTAATTCGACATTTGTGCCTTCTTCGGCCTGCGAGCCATCTTTGGCGATTGTGCATTCTTTTGTTCTGGTTTCTTCTTCAGATGATGACAATGAGGATGGAAATCCACCTCCTCCTGCTCACCTTCCTCTAGATAAGTCCGTTGAACCTGAACCAACATCAACTCCAGCTCCATTGCTTCCTAGATGGGTCCATTCAACACGAGAAGCAGATGGTGATCTTTTCGATGATCCCTCAGATCAACGTTAGACACGTTCATAATTCCAACGAACATATTTTCTTTTGGCTCAAGTTTCAGAGACTCGTGATCCAAAGAAATTTGCAAAATCTTCAAGTCATCCAGATTGGGATACAACAATGAATGAAGAGTATCATTCTTTAATGGTGAACAATACCTAGGATCTTGTACCTCTTCCAAAAGGAAGAAAACTTTTCAAATGTAAATGGGTCTACAGAACTAAGTATGCATCAGAAGGAAGTGTTGAAAGACACAAGACTCGGTTAGCTGCCAAAGTATTTTCCCAAGTTGAAGGAATTAACTATAATGAAACCTTTTCCCCTGTAGCAAAATGAATTCTATCCACCTTGTTCTTTCCCTTCTTGCCTCACATAAATGGGAGGCCCATCAGATGGATGTTAAATCCACCTTCTTGCATGGAGATTTGCAAGAATAAATCTACATGGAACAACCTCCTGGCTATGTTCATAATGACTCTAGCCTTGTTTGCTGCCTTAAGAAATATATTTATGGTCTTAATCAAGCTCCTAGAGCTTGGTATGCCAAAATGGATAACTTTCTTATTACCACTAGATTCTCTAGATGCCAATTTGATCCTAATGTCTATACCAAGAAAGTAGGAAGCCATCTCATAATCCTTGTCCTTTATGTTGATGATCTTATTGTTACTGGTAGTGACTCAAAACTCATAAACCATGTGAAAACTATCCTTAAGAAGAAATTTGAAATGATAGACTTAGGTTTTTTGCACTATTTCTTTGGCCTCCAAGTTTTATAAACCAATGAAGGAATTTTTCTTTCCCAATCTAAGTATGCTTGTGACATTCTTCATCACTTTCGCATGGACGATTTTAAACCATCCCCTTCTCCCTTCCAGTATGGAGTCAAGATTGTTGCCACCTGTACTTCTCCCGAAGTTGATGCCACCTTGTATCGTCAATTAGTTGGTAGCCTCTTATACTTGACTCATACCCAACCTGATATTTCCTTTGTTGTTGGTCTTGTTGCTCGATATATGAAAACACCCCATGACAGCCATTGGAAAAAAAATAAAATGATACTTCGCTATGTATGTGGTACAGTTCAATTTGGGATACATTACAGCTTGGGGGGGGGGG
>ML795432.1:257828-297233 GCA_009831015.1 Picea engelmannii
TAGTTTCACTGATTTAGATTGGGCCGACAACCCTGATGATCAAAATTCTACTGCAGGTTATATTTTCAACCTTGGTTTAGGACCTGTCACTTGGGCCTGTAAGAAACACCATGCTATTGCACTTTCTTTAATAGAAGCAGAGTACCAACCAACGGTAAATGAAAGTCAGGAAGCCTTATGGCTTCGATAGATTCTTTCAGAGTTTGGATTCCAGTAGCAACATCCGATCATCATTTGGTGTGACAATTAGAGTGCCATCAATCTCGCCAAAGACCCAGTTCAACATTAACGCATCAAACACATCGAGCTACACATGAACTTCATTAGAAAGCTCATTCATGATCAAGTTATTGAAGTGCTCTTTTTCCCTATAGAATATCAAGTTGCAGACATTTTCATAAAGTCTCTTACAGAAGAAAAGTTTTCCAAACTTTGATCTATGTTAGGAGTTCATGAAGTTTTCATTAAGGGGGGATATGCTCTAATGCCTCCTTCCTTCTCCTATTGTGTCACTATTGCAAATCCTTTAATCCTATCCCAAGTTGTTCTTAAGGGAGTATGTTAGGATATTTAAACACTTAGGAGTTAGTTAAGGTCTACTTGGTCTAAATGTGTCATTAGGAAAAATTGTGTTTCTTAGTGGGTTTCTTTAGTATGCATTAGTATGCATTTGTAGTTAGGAAATCCGATAGTCACAATATGTTCCTGACATAGAGTGATCTGACGGTTCATATTCTCCTCGATATTAACGACCATTGATCCCTGGCTTAACACTCGATTAGTCCATGATCTCTATTTAAAGAGTGTGGATGGTCATTTTCCGATGATCAACTGTGAGAAACTCTCTTGTAAAATATCTCTGTAATCTTTTTATTTTTCATTAATAAACTGCTCCAAGTGGCTGCGTTGGCTGGGGTCGTGGATGTTTCTTCATAGGGGTTTTACCATGTCAAAACATCAGTTTGTTGATCTTTGATCTGGTTGTGTGAGTGGTTACTGAAGGTGTTTGTCCTCTGTTGGAATACCTGTGTTGTCGAACAATATTTCGATTGTTGCCACTCCTTATTAGTATCCCTTTTGGCCTGGATCCACATGTTATGTCTGTAAGCCTTAAACTCTACTATTCCTTGATTTTCTGTCATCACTTCTGGTGGTATTCTCCATGTATTGGATAGCTTTTACTGCATATCATCAAACAACATGGAAAAAGTGGTAGAATTTTCCTTTCTTTTCTTCGGATCTGAAGTGTGCCATAATGTTGTATATTTTGCTGCACGAGACTTCCCTATCCTTTGGAAAAATGCACTGTATTTTGGTTCTCCCCAACCAATCAGGGCTATCAATATAATTAACCAGGAATAATGAAACTTTGTACCTAAATCCTGCACATCCTTACAATTCTCCAAAAATAAGTTTAGTAGGTAAGGAACCTAGTTGAGTAGACTCCCCTTCGTGCACTACGCTACTGCTACTATAGGGGCTTACTCCTTGCAACATTTCCTCAAAAGTTTACATGCCATCAATTTTGTCATGAACTTCACTACTAGATCATTTATCTGTCTAATAACCATTCCCGTGGAACCTTTTTCAGTCCCATAATTTTTCTTAATCTCATCTTCTAGGGCTTTCTGTTTGGTTTTATCATCCATGTATTGCTATGGTTTTGTGTTGTCTGTCGGTAAACCTGTAATTTCTGCAACTAAGTCTACATCTATGGATACAAGCCTCTCCATAAGATTCCTTCATGTAGTAGTGCTATTAGTTGTTTGGCATAGGAATTTACATATTTTCCTCTCCCAAAATGAGGAATCTCTAGTAGGTTCATGATCCCTGTGTTATATAATCCCAGAATCCACTGTTTTGGATCCAAACTAGGATATCCTGATGGACCCTCTCCTCTACTCTCCATATACACTTTCTACGCAAACTTAGGGAACTTCCCTATGTCTGCCACATCGCGATAAACATACTTCAGTTTGTTAACATACCCTAACATGTCACCAACTACTTTGACTCCATCAGGTATTTGTGGTAGTGACAATGTTAGCTCCTTTTGTTTGCTTGATGTTCTTGGTTCAATAGGTTTTTCCTTATCCTTATTATTTCCTATTGATGTCCCTGTCACTTTCATTGGATTATCTTCCTCATATTCTTCCATGTCTGATTCTTTCTATTTCATAATGTATTCCACCTGTACCTGTTCCTCTGATTGCTACGCTAGATCTACTACATGGTGATGTACTTCATCAGAATCTGTTCTTTCATCATATTCCTCATTTGGATCTACCTATGGTTGTACTATACATAATCCAACTTGGTGCGCATGGTTTTGATCTATGCTAGGGTTTTGTGTTTCACCCCACGTGTCGATATCCATTTCCTCTATCACCATAACCTGCTCTTCTATAATGGTGGGAATAACCAACTCGATGATTTGTGAAGGAATGACATCCATGTACACCACTCCCTCTGAATGATTTAAATTTACTCCCTTGACTGTTGTATCCTGTGGAGACCTCATGGCACTTCTTATTTTCCTTGCAACCTAATTGGGAGCTCCAAACTTTGGTGGCACCATTCTGCTAAAATAGAATAGGGTTGCTATGAATCTTCACTAAACACCTCAGAGTTGCCTTCTTGCACTAGGTTTTCTTCCTTAGCTCTCGTTTACACAATGTCACAATTAGTCTTCTTGTTCACATTTTCTGTTTTATAAGCTATGCCATAAATGCTTTGTCATGCTGCACTTTTTTGATCACTTCCTTTTCCTTTTTCCGACTACTTTTTGTATGGACACACTGCTTTTTCTGTCTAGTCACCTTTCTTTGGAACACAATGTATTCAAGTTTTTTTCATACTAATTACTATCTTGTGTGTGCTATATCATCTAACTGCACATCTAACACTTACCCATCTACTTCATCTTTTTTTATTTTTCTTCTTTTTCTTCTTTTTTATTACTTTTTCTTCTTTTAACTCTTACTATATACATTATGTACAATTCTAGTTTTCTGCGCTGCAACTACTAAAGGTTACTGGGTCGACTATCCCTATATAGTTTTTGTCGACTTCCATTAACCAGTCCTTGAATCTCTTTTCCTGCTAGATCCTGCAACTACACAACACTTCCATCTGTGAAAAATTTGATCTCATATGGCCCTAGCCAATGCATCCTAAATTTCCCTGGGTGTTGTAAGTGTTTGCTGTCATAGAGGAGAACCAAATCTACTTCCTTGATGTTTTTCTTCTTAATGTGTTTATCATGCCGATATTTTTCTTTATCTTTCTGTACCTCCTAATGGAAACCAACCTTAATCCCGTCCTCTTCTAGTTCCATGAGTTGAGACAATCTTTCTTGATCTACGCCTCTTTCTGACATTTTATCAATCTCTGCTTTAAATTTATGTTTATATATTGGATTCAACCTATAGGGTCTCTATATTATTGGTATGGAATTTGTTCATAAAGGAATCTTCATTTCTCCAAGTTCTCCTACTACTCCTTTCATCTCTGAAAACGTTGCTGGAAATAGATCACTATATTCGCACAATAATTATGTTATTCTTTCCACTGTCTAGTTGTCCCAATAGTCACCAATACTTGCAATATTTGGATTCTCTTCTATTCCAATATTTACCTTCTTTATCTTCAGTGGTATAGTAAATTCTTCTGACTATAACGATGGAACTTATACTTCTCTTTCCCCTTCAACTTCTGTAATCTAAATATCGCACAAGTTTTCTTCTGCTAGGTCATGTTCTGCGACATGGTAACAATGTAACAACTGCATGACTGTTTGTCAATTCTAATTCTGATAACATGTTACAATTTCAAATTATGTTTATTCAAAGATATTTCTTTTATTAACTTCAATGATGCATCCATCACTGGATTCTCATGTTCAAATGCAAACATAATCACAAAATTCAGTTGCAAATCTTCCCAATTTAAATTTCCTCTATGCAATTCCAATTCTATGTACCAATTCCTTGGTATGCCTTCCAATGTATGGATGAAGTAATGTGGCCATTCCTTTGTTGGTACCAATCTCCATTGGGTTATGCATCTGTTTATATGTTCTCTAGGTTGTCCTATTCCATCATATTTCTACATATATTTATTCTCTTGTTCTGTGCCAAATCTGATGCGTAGTAATATTTTGCATTGATACCAATCCTAGATATTTTCTTTGTGAGTACCCCACCAACGTGCAGGTGTTTCTTTCAAGGAAATGTCTAAAATTGGTAACCTCTGACCTTCCAAGATTTCTAACTCAAATTTTGTTAAGAATTCTTCTAAATCATTTAGACCATAAAAACTTGGAGGTTCTCTTACCTCTATACCAACCCATCTTAGTGTGCGCATCATTCTTGCACATCTTCTGGTAGATATTTCATGTAAGCACTCTTTCCAATTATCCAGTCTTGTGTTATAATCTGAAGCACAATAATGGATGCTTCTCCAGCTAAGCATTCCATCTGTTGTTGGATTAATGTAATCTTCCTCGCGTGTGGCAGTTCTATAAAAATGGTTTATTTCTTCTGTGATAAATTTCTCTATCGTTAGTTCAACATATCTTCCTCCTTATGAAGGATCTAATGTTGCTATGAATCTATATTCTCCTAATTAAAAAATCATTTTCTTGGTCTTCAAGTTGATGATAGCTTGATTTTCAAATTCCCAATCCAGTCCCAACAATACTAGATAAGGTGTAGTATTATCCACTATATCAATTACCTCAAAATATGCCATAGTGCACACACCATATAAATCCACTGGTATTCCTTTCAATTGACCAGTTGGTATCACCCTATATTGATTTTACAATTTCAGTTGAATAGGTGAATATCCTAGTGCAGGTTCTCCCATGCATTCCCATGTTTTCTTAGGCAAAACATTTACCTCAGATCCCAAATCTAATATGATGTCACCCATGTTAACGTCTCCAATATTTGCATTTAGTCTAAAATCCCTATTTGTTCTTGTCTTCCTATGGACATGATTTAATTTCTTTTGTTCTAGTTGTATCTCTTCTCCAAGATCACATTTTTATGACAAACATTGTAACATTTTTATAGATGTTTGATCATTCAATAACTTCAAGAAAGATACCCAAAAGTTTCTTAGATTACATATCTTTTCTAAATACTAATATCTTCTAGTATGATCAAATGGATACAGAATATCATATACTGGCACATCATAAGCTGGATATGCATTTTAAGTAGAAGCAATATTCTCCTGCAAAATTTCTTGTTTGGCCTCCTTGAATGTCTCTTTTTCCTTGCACGCATCAAAATGCTGTTGAGGTGTTGTATTCTTCTTAACCCACTAATGTTGGTTCTGATTCGGATTTTCTACATCTACTCCTATCTTGGTTCCACCTCGAGTAACTATATTGTTATTTTCCCCATCATCTCTAGTTTATGTGGCAATCCATTGAACATTTTGATTATTCTGGTTCCTTTTTTCCTGTATCTTTATTAGAAGTGTAAAAAAATATTTTTTAGTATGATCTGTTGCGTGATAGTGCATGCATGTCACTGGTGGCAGTGGAAAATCCCTTTCATAATTTCCATTTTTTTGAAAATTGTGACAAATTACTGGTCCTTTGCCTCTTCCTAATCCTCCTCTTCCATGTCCTTCTCTTCCAAATCCTCCTCTATTACCTTGATTATTTGCACATGGTGTATTATATTGTGGTATTTGATTATACTGCGGTGGCACTGGAAATTGCTATGCATTATTATACTGCTATGCATGCAGACCTGTCATTAGTTTAGCCTACATTTATAAGCATTTGAGGTCCTTTCCTTTATCATTTCCAAGGTTATACAATCCTTGTACTCATGTCCTACAAACTTGCAGAAATTGCAGAATGTACTCTTAGGCACTGTTTGGTACTTTTGTATCATGGGACAATTGTAGGGATCATGTCCATGCGTTTTACATATTTTACACCACGGTCCTCCTGTAGGTAAGGGATTCAACAATCCTTCTCCCAAACACTGCGCAAATGTTGGAAACTCATTCTTGTGATGTCCTTCTATTCTGCATAAGGTACACCAAACAAATTCCCTTTATTCTGATTTAAATGAAATGTCAAATTCTTGAGATCCTCTCTCAACTCTTCTACAACTAGATCTGTATGTTTATATACTGATTCTCTTCTAATTGTAAGGATTCTTGTAGAGCCTCAACCTAAGTCTGGAACTTCTGTTGCCTCAATGGATATTTAAAATGTTGTAATAATTAATTTATAAATAGATTCCTATGCTGCATGTCTATTATAGGATATTTCAACTTACCTTTCAATACCTTGAACTTCTGATCGACTTCCCAAACTAAATCCCTTGGATTTTGTTTGATTTCTATCATTTCATTCATAAATTGATCTTCTGAATTTGGTCGCTGGAACTGATTGATTAGTGCCTTCTTCACATCTAAAACAATTTTAGGTGATCCTTGTGGAATGTTCACTGCTAGACTCATAAACTAGTCTAGTGCATAGTTTTTGAATGTAATTGCAAGCTACACAAATTTTGTATCTTCATTCATGATTTGTTTATCTTCCCAAATATTTTCACAAATAAATAAATGTTTCTCTGGGTCCTCCGACGCTTCTCCATGAAACTCTCGTAACCAAATAGTTGGATCTTGTCCTACCATTGTAAAATTTGTAGTACCACCTCCACGCAGTGTATATAACTAACTACTACTAGATGAACTCATACTTCTACTTGAATTTCCATTGGTCCCTTGACCTATTGGAATCCTTTTGCCAATAATTTCTATTTATCTAAAATATTCTTTTCTTTATGATGTCTTAGTGGCACATGGGGTCATGGGTTCCACACTAATTCAGATTTGGAATGCATAGCCTTCTTCTACACCAGACCCTTGGCCTCTGGTTTTTCTCTCATATGTGACCTACAAGATTTCCTCAATCTTCTTCGTAGAATTGAGATCCTCTACCTCTTCTTCATCACTTTCCAAGCCTTCCCTCTCGGCTACTGCTCTTTTTTTTCATATTAATATTATATTGGTAGGGTCTTCCGTTACACGTCGTTCCCACTCTATCCATTATTTCCTTGATATGCTCTTCATCCATCATAATGGGGTCCATTTATTCCTCATTTTGACCTCTATCTAGGTCCTTCTACATATCTCAGATCTTCCTTAGTGTTTCCCCCGGTCTCCCCATGCGTGCAGAGTTATTTAGAAGTATGATTCCATTGTCATCACACCTTTATCATGCATTAAAATATTGATTGAAGTGTACAATGATATAATATACCTTCCTCTCGGACCCTTCAAAAATTCCTGCTCTGCAACAGTGTCATATTTTGCAGTATTGACTGCAAACTCAGTAATGAATCCTGTAATAATGTTGTCTATCCAGAAATCCACTGCGTGCGTGAATTTATTATTGACTTTTTGTAGCTGCACAATATTCTTATTAGTCCATTCTACTGGTCTTATCCAATTAGTTGGGTGATTTTCCTTCAATCTTAGTATCCACTACCGCAACAAATGTGGAAAATGATATAAAAATGCCTCCCAAAGATCAGTAAATACATACCTTTCCAAATACTAGCGTGGTGTATACTTAGGGTTTCTATTTTCTTTCTGCGCAAACTCAAGCTCTTTTCTTGTCCACCATCGTTCAATATAATGTTTAGTTGGGTTCCATGGTCTGAACATCCCCTTCTAATACTGCATTCTCTTCATTGTCCTTCTCAACAAGTCCCTTCCAATCTGTTCTTCTAGGTTCCAGCTGGAAACATAACCATTTTTTGGATGTTTAGGGCTGACCTGAGTTCTACTTTACGTTTCCAACAAAACCTTGCAAACCATTGTCCCTTATGGAGACCAGAAGGAAACATCGTGCACAGAGTGCACAATGTAGTCTCATCCGAGATGGATTATGGGTGATTGCAGGACCCAAATGTCTGCAATCATGGAAGGGGGGATTTTGTGGGGATGATAGACATTCTTTCTACTTCAAGATACATCATATCTAATATTATAACACATCATTATATCCAGATCTACCATTTTGTAAACATTCACATTCATTTAAGATTCATTCTGCAGTAAATATTCTGACTATTTTAGTGCACACTACATTTTACTATTACCAGATTCATTC
Organism: Picea engelmannii; assembly: GCA_009831015.1. Classification (NCBI taxonomy): domain Eukaryota; kingdom Viridiplantae; phylum Streptophyta; class Pinopsida; order Pinales; family Pinaceae; genus Picea; species Picea engelmannii. The sequence goes on from ML795432.1 coordinate 265,981, forward strand.
ATTCATTCATCATAACTGAATAAATGCAATAAATAAGACAAAAATTGCACACATGGACACAAATTTACCATGTTTCATCCCCCCGGGATACGTCCACAAAGATATGACATTATTCACTCTTTATTATTCTTCATCAAAAGTTTATAGCGTTGCACACATTACAGTGAGTACAACTGAGGCTGACAAGATAGCACCAAGCTCCACAACTTGCAACCTTACCTTCAATTACAATGAATATATCTCTCTAAAAAACTGACTCTAATATCATCTTCCACACTAGCTCGACAACTAGATCGCTCAAGAATTAACCACAACTACTCAAAAACTGTATCTCCTTAGATATCACAATACATATTTATACTACAAAAAGGGTAAAATACCCATTACAACAATGACCAAAACCCTAACCCACTAACCTAGGTGGATTAGGTTTGTCCACATTATAACTCCTTGATCACGACTAGTCCAAAATCCAACTATTTTCCTCGCTGATCCACATCCTTCTCCCTTTCTTTGACTTTCCTACTTTCCTGGCCCTACTTTTCCCTATTTTCTGACATGCTCTCTTTTTTTGTTCCATTTTCCAATTGCCTTAATTAATTGCTACGCTCTTCCCCAAAATGTCCTACGCCAACACAACATAGGCCAGGTTTTTACAACTGGATAAATTTCCATTCTTGGGAAGTCTTGTTCTATTGCAAGGAAGCTGATTTTCCTTCCTGGAGATACAATAATTTGCTTGGGGAATATGTGGGGCTCCACCATGAACTGACTCAAGGTGTTCACAAAAAAACATATATCTGGCCTGGTATTGACCAAATAGATCAAGGACCTTATCAACTGCCTATATATCCTAGGATCTACTAACTCTGAATTTGAAGTAATACCTTTATCATGCATTAAAATATTGATCAATGTGTATAATGATATAATATACCTTCCTATCAAACCCTTCAAAAACTCCTGCTTTGCAACAATGTAATATTTTGTAGTATTGACTGCAAACTCAGTAATGAATCCTACAATAATGTTGTCTAGCAAGAAATCCACTGCACGCATGAATTTATTATTGACATTTTGTAGCTATGCAATATTCTTAGTAGTCCATTCTACTGGTCTTATCCAATTAGTTGGGTGATTTTCCTTCAATCTCAGTATCCACTCTTGCAAAAAATGTGGAAAATGACAAAAAATGCCTCCTGAAGATCAGTAAATACATACCTTTCCAAATACTGGAGCGATGCATACTTAGGGTTTCTATTGTCTTTTTGCGCAAACTCGAGCTCTTTTCTTGTCAACCATCATTCAATATCATGTTTAGTTGGGTTCCATGGTCTGAACATCCCCTTCTAATACTGCATTCTCTTCACTGTCCTTCTCAACATGTCCCTTCCAATATGTTCTTCTAGGTTCCAGTTGGCAACAAAACCATTTTTTGGATGTTTAGGGCTGACCCAGGTTCTACTTTAGGTTTCCAAAAAAACCCCGGAAATGATTGTCTCTTATGGAGACCAGAAAGAAACACTACGCATAAAGTGCACAATGCAGTCTAACCCGAGATGGCTTATGGGTGACTGCAAGACCTAGATGTCTGCAATCATGGAAGGGAGGATTTTGTTGGGATGCTAGACATTCTTTCTACTTCAACATACATCATTTCTAATATTGTAACACATCATTATGTCCATATCTCCCATTATGTAAACATTCACATTCATTTAAGATTCATTCTGCAATAAACATTCTGACTATTCTAGTGCGTGCTACATTTTACTATTACCAGATTAATTCATTCATTCATAATAACTGAATAAATGCAAGAAAGAATACAAGCATTGCACACATAGACACAAATTTACCATGGTTCACCCCCCTGGGATACGTCCACAAAGATCTGACATTATTCTCTCTTTTATTATTCTTCATCAAAAGTTTATAGCGCTAAACACATTATAGTGAGTACAATTGAGGCTGACAAGATTGTACCAAGCTCCACAACTTGCGACCTTACTCTCAATTACAATGCATATATCTCTCTCAAAAACTGACTCTAAGATCATCTTCCACACTAGCTCCACAACTAGATCGCTCAAGAATTAACCACAACTACTCGAAAAATGGATCTCCTCAGATCTCACAATACATATTTATACTACAAAAGGGGTAAAATACCTGTTACAACCATGACCAAAACCCTAACCCACTAACCCCAGGTGGATTAGGTTTTTCCACATTCTAACTCATCGAGCATGATTGGTCCAAAATCCAACCATTTTCCTCGCTGATCCGCATCCTTCTTCCTTTCTTTGACTTTCCTACTTTCTTGGTGCTAATTTTCCCTATTTTCTGGTGTGTGCTCCTTTTTTGGTCCATTTTCCAACTGCCTTCATTAATTGTCGTTCTCTTCTCCAAAATGTCCTGCGCCAACACAATAGGGGCCGAGTTTCTACAGTTGGACGAGTTTCCAGTCTTGGGAGGTATTTTTCTATTACAAGGAATCTGATTTTCCCGCCTAGAGATACAACAATTTGCTTAGGGAGTATATGGGGCTCCACCATGAATTGACTCAAGGTGTTCACAACAAAACATATATTTGGCCTGGTATTGACCAAATACATCAAGGACCTTATCAATTGCCTATATATCCTAGGATCTACCAACTCCGAATTTGAAGTAATACCTTTATCATGCATTAAAATATTGATCGATTTGTATAGTGATATAATATACCTTCCTCTCGGACCCTTCAAATACTCCTGCTTTGCGACATTGTAATATTTTGCAGTATTGACTACAAACTCAGTAATAAATCCTGGAATAATGTTGTCTAGACAGAAATCCACCGCACACGTGAATTTATTATTGACTTTTTGTAGTTGCGCAATATTCTTAGTAGTCCATTCTACTGGTATTATCCGATTAGTTGGGTGATTGTCCTTCAATCTCAGTATCCACTCTTGCAACAAATGTGGAAAATGATAGAAAAATTCCTCCTGAAGATCAGTAAATAGATACCTTTTCAAATATTTGCGCAGTGTATACTTAGGGTTTCTATTGTCTTTCTACCAAACTAGAGCTCTTTTCTTGTCAACCATCGTTCAATATCATGTTTAGTTGGGTTCCATGGCCTGAACATCCCCTTCTAATACTACATTCTCTTCACTGTCCTTCTCAACAAGTCCCTTCCAATCTATTCTTCTAGGTTCCCACTGGCAACATAACCATTTTTTGGATGTTTAGGGATGACCCTGGTTCTACTTTAGGTTTCCAACAAAACCCTGCAAACCATTGTCCCTTATGGAGATTAGAAGGAAACACTGTGCACAAAGTGCACAATGCAGTCTCATCCGATATGGATTATGGGTGACTGCATGACCCAAATGTACGCAATCATGGAAGGGAGGCTTTTGTGGGGATGCTATACATTCTTTCTTCTTCAACATACATCATATCTAATATTATAACACATCATTACATCGAGATCTACCATTATGTAAACATTCACATTCATTATGGAGACCAAAAGGAAATACTGCACACAGAGTGCACACTGTAGTCTTACCTGAGATGGCTTATGGGTGATTGCAGGACCCAAATGTATGTAATCATGGAAGGGAGGCTTTTGTGGGGATGCTATACATTCTTTATACTTCAACGTACATCATATATAATATTATAACACATCATTACATCCAAATCTACCATTATGTAAACATTCACATTCATTTAAGATTCATTCTGCAATAAATATTTTGACTATTCTAGTGTGCACTACATTTTACTATTACCAGATTCATTCATTCATTCATCATAACTGAATAAATTAAATAAATAAGACAAACATTGCACACATAGACACAAATTTACCATGGTTCACCCCCTGGGATACATCCACAAAGATCTAACATTATTTTCTCTTTTATTATTCTTCATCAAAAGTTTATAGTGCTACACACATTACAATGAGTACAACTAAGGCTGACAAGATCGCACCAAGAACCACAACTTGTGAACTTACACTCAATTACAATGCATATATCTCTCTCAAAAACTGACTCTAAGATAATCTTCCACACTAGCTCCACAACTAGATCGCTCAAGAATTAACCACAATACTAAAAAACTGGATCTCCTCAAATCTCACAATACATATTTATACTACAAAAAAGGTAAAATACGCGTTACAACCATGACCAAAAACCTAACCCACTAACCCAGGTGGATCAGGTTTGTCCACATTCTAACTCCTCGAGCATGACTAGTCCAAAATCCAACCGTTTTCCTCATTGATCCACATTCTTCTTCCTTTCTTTGACTTTTCTACTTTCCCAATGCTACTTTTCCCTATTTTATTGCATGCGCTCTTCCCCAAAATGTCCCGTGCCAACACAACAGGGGCCAGGTTTTTACAGCTGGATGAGTTTCTAGTCTTTGGAGGTCTTGTTCTGTTGCAAGAAAGATTATTTTCTTGCCTGAAGAGACAACAATTTGCTTGGGGAGTATGTGGGGCTCCACCATGAACTTACTCAAGGTGTTCACAACAAAACATATATCTGGCCTGGTATTGACCAAATAGATCAAGGACCTTATCAACTGCCTATATATCCTAGGATCTACCAACTCTGAATTGGAAGTAATAATCTTCTTCAGATTGGTAACCATAGGTGTAGCCATCGGTCTACAGTCCTCAATCCCGAACCTCCTCAATATCTCTACTACATACTTCCCTTGTCCAAGGAAGATCTCTCCCAATACCTTCCATACCTTTAACCCCAAGAAATAATGCATCAAGCCAATGTCCTCCATCTCAAACTCAATAGCTAAATCTTCTTTGCACCTTGCAATAGGATCCTCTACACCTCTGAGAAACAAATCATCAACGTATAAAACCAACATGAGTGGATATACCCCAACAAGTATGAAGTACAAGTTAGGATATTCCTCACTTTTGGTAAATCCCATACTCTACAAGTATCCGTCAAACTTGGAATACCATGCCCTAGGTGCATGTTTGAGTCCATACAAGGCTTCCTTAAGCCTACACACATGAGACTCCCTCCCATGTAACTCAAATCCCCGAGGTTTCTCTATATATACTTCCTCCTCAATGATCCCATCGAGGACAGATATTTTCACATCCATCTGATGTATCCTTCACTTCATAAATGAAGAAATAGAAATAACATATCGAATAGAAGCATACCTAGTGACTGGAGAAAACATCTCCTCATAGTTCACTCCCTCTCACCACAAACCTTGCTTTTAACTTCTCGATGCTACCATCTACAACATGCTTGATCTTGTAGAGCTACATATAAATCATAACTGACTTCCCCTTCGATATCGACACTATGTCCCAAACAACATTCCTCATAATAGAGGTGTACTCCTCTACCATGGCATCTCGCCATACTCGCTGATCTGTTTCTTCCTCAAAACTAGAAGGCTTAACATAAATGATGCTACTCATAAGTTCCATATGGTTTTGAAACTTTCTCAGAGGCCTGCACTCTTTGAATGCACTCCCAGAAGCCTCAACGACATCCCTCAATGTCTATAATAGCCACCTTGATCTCTTGACAAGAATGGAAGGGGATAACTCCTCCTCCACACTTGAATTTTGAGTTGCTGGATGCTACTCATCCTTTAGATCCTATTGTTCCTTGTCCTCTGTCATTTTTGATGACTCTTGAGATATCCTAGATGCCAAGTTCTCTTCAAACTTAACATCTCTCCTCACAACTGTCTTCTACTGTGCCAGAATAAAGATCCTGTAATCCTTTGAGGTCTCACTATACCCTAAAAATATACCCTTCTATACTGAAGGCCCCAAATTTGTCCTCTTCTCCACTAGCACATGGATGTAGAATGGACAACCAAAGATCCTCAAATGTCTTATCTCTGGCTTCACTCTTGAGAATTCCTCCTCCAAAGTCTTGTCTCCCAATATCCTATGAGGACTCTTGTTTTGCACATATACCGCTGTGTTACATGCCTCTGCCCAAAGAAACATAGGGAACTCCTGGTCATGTATCATAGCCCTGGTAGAACTGATGATGGACTGATTATTTCTCTCCACAATCCCCTTCTACTGAGGATTGTATGAGACTGCCAACTCCCTCTTGATCCCTTCCTCCTTTCATAAATACTTGAAGTCATTGGAGGTGTACTCTCTCCCATTATTTTACCTCAATACATTTATCTTCTTTCCTGTTTGGTTCTCCACTTGAGGAATGAACTCCTGAAACTGAATGAATAACTCATCCTTAGTCTTCATAAATAAGATCTAGGTTTTCCTGGAAAAGTCATCAATACACGTCACATAGTAAGACAATCCTTGCACTAATGCTACTGACATTGGACCACTCACATATGAATGGATAAGATCTAGGATCCCCTTGGACCTACTCTTGCTGCTTGGAAAAGTAGCCTTGGAATTATTGCCAAGTGCACACCCTCTGCACCTTCCCTACTGCTCAATACTAAAATATGGAAGACCTATAACAATCTCCATCAGAATCATAAATAACCTATAGTGTAGGTGTCCCAACCTCCTGTGCCATATCTCACATAGGTTGTCAATATCGTGTACCAAAGCCTCAACATGATTACCTTACAATATGTATAAAGTTCCCTCTCTAACCCCAATGACCATTGTTGTGCCTGTGATAGATTTATCTAGATGTATGAGTACATGCCCTCTTTAAAAAGTAATGACAAAACCCCTGTCCTCCATAGTTGAGACTGAGAGAAAATTCTTCTTTAGTCCTGGTACGCAAATCACATCCTGAGCATCCAAAGAATATCTTGACTCAAGATGGAACATAACTTCTCCCTCTCCCTTCACTACATACTTGGCATCATCACCAAGCCACACATGAACATTTGAGTCTCTCTCCGTCAGACTGCTAAATATCTCCCGTGCTTCTGTCATATGATGAGATGCACAACTGTCCAAGTACCATGCACTCTCGGTAGATGTGCTGATATAAAGGCAAGAAACTAGTGAGAAATCCTTCTCAAACTTCACTGTAAACTCATCTAGATGCATCTATACTGATGCTATTGTCTACATCTTTCCTTTTCCCTTATTCTTCTCTAGATACTATGATTCATAATGTCCATTATTATGACATGATAAGCACTTGATTTTTCTCAAGTCCTTCTTCTTCCTTGGATGCGATGATCCTCCATCATTGTTACCCTTCTTGTTGGAACTCTTTCCTTTTCCCTTCCTTGCCTTGTTGACAAGGGCCAGTTTCTCATCACTACTTCCCTGCTTGCTGCTTTTAGAATCCTCCCTAGTCTCTTCTTGGATGCAATCATCCCAAAGTCTCTGCCAATATGGGATATGTCCTGGAGCGCAAACTCCCTTGACAAATGGTTCCCAAGAGTTGGGAAGACCATTCCATGCCACATTCTCGAGTTCTGCATCTTCTGTTTTCTCCCCTATGGCTGTAAGATGACCACATACCTTAGTGATCCTCATGAAATAACTGGTAACATTGTCAGATCTAGACATCTGCACAGATCCAAGTTTATTTCTTAAGACCATGTTCCTATTCATGTTAGTGCTATGGAATAAAACTACCAAGGCATCAAACATCTCTTTGGCCTTCTTCTTCTTAGACAGGTAAGGGATTATATGATCCTTCATTGAATCCAAGATAACCCTCTTAGCTTTGATCTCCTTCTTCTCGTGAGTTGCCAAAGCTTCCATATCTGTCAGTGGAGCAACTACTTTTTCCACTAACTCCCAAAGTTCATACTCCTTTAACCCCAAAGTCACTCTTTCTTTCCAAGATAGGAAGTTGGATGCTCCATCCAATCTGTCTTTAACTCTCAGAGGTGTTGATGCCATCCCTTAGACCTGATAAAGTTCCTTGGAAATAACATGTTGCTGAAACTGCCCCTGTATTGATTTGTACGACCTCTGTCGGTGTTGCCATGCGTTAACCACACAACCTATATGTTGATACTTGCGCTGTTCTACATGACCTATATGTTGATACTCACGACATTTTATGTGATCTACATGTTGAAACTCATACTGTTCCCTTGCGACTTGTAACAAAATACTTGCACTATCTACGTGACCTATACCAGAATACTTGTGTTGTTCTCTATGACTGATCCTTCTACTGTATGTTGTTTCCTTGAAATCTATTCTTTGATTTCTTCCTGTTGGTTATGGATTTGAGATCTGGCTTCCCCTTAGAGTGACTGCTCTAATACCATGTTGAAATCTCTACTTTGACACCTAGGTACTTTGTTATCTAGTGATTTCCTTACTGCATATTAGATTAACATCTCACAAAACAAAGATGCATTGTTGGAATATTCAACTCAAAATAAAGATAGCGAAAGCAATACTAGAAACCAAAAATATCATGCACAAGACACAAATATATTCTACCCATCAACTAAGCTTATCATTCAAATAACTTCAAATCTTACAAGGGCTCTCTTATTGGGAAAATGGCCCAATTAGAAAAGAGACAAAGTACATCAAAACCTGACTGGATGATTTGCTGCCAAACTTGTTGTACTATCCTGTACGACAACAACAAAACATTTATACTGGTACTTGCATTGTTTCACGCTGCTTACGCTACTTGTGCGCTGCAAATCACGCTGACTGCATGACCTATACTAGAATACCTGCATTGTCCACGGCGACCGATCCTTTTGCTGCACACTTTCTCTCTCTCTCTTCCTTTGGTATAGATAACTAGATGAAAGTCCCTTTTCACCATCCAAGATCTCCTTGAGCAAAATTCCTTCTCTACTCTCTGTGTTAAACAATCTCTCAATGTCTCACACAAGTGTCTTCTCCTTCACCCTAGCCTTGCTTTTATAAGATTGAGTTATGACCTAGCCCTAATCTCCAAAGTTATTGACGGTTGAGATTACTTCTCACCTCACTTGAGATCAACAGTTATTATTTAATTCACTAATGCTAATTAAATCATTTCTTTAAATAAAACTCAACTCTCTAATAAAAACACTTTACTTTAATAATTCTTTTAATTAAAGTAAAGTCTCAAGGTAGAGGGCTTTGGATGACTTCCACATGTCTAGACACTTAGACTTGTGTTGAAATATCTGTCTGATGCTACCAAACACCAACACATTACAAACATCAATAACACTTTTTGACAAGTGGATTGAGTTACAAAAATCTTAATTCAAGTATAGAGAAAATATTTAACAAATCTAAAATTTAACAAATCCTTGAATGGATATTTGCATATCGTCTAAAAAGTTGCCAAGAAACAGTTAAGAACCCTTGTTCAATCTTCTTAAAAAAGTTTGATTATGATTTATATACTATTTAGGCTCCATTATAAGTTTAGGCCTGATCAAAGATTTATAGGTCACCTTGTTGTGTAGGTTTACTCTTTAATATGAAGTGGTTGACTTAATATCATGAATTGTAGGTTGAGGGGCAAACACATGAACACACCTTTTTGTATAGTTCCAACTTCCCTAAAACATTATTGAAGTATATAGAAAGAAATATATATGATTTGTGATGTTAATTCCATATGAAATTTTAAAATAAGATTAAAAATGTGATTTTTATTTTTTAGGTTTAAAATAAAACTTTTAATCTCTGTCCATTATAAATGGTAATAAAATTGTTTAGATTTTTATTTAAAATTTTATATCAAGTTTTAAAATTGTTTTCAAAATCTTATTTTATATATAATTAACTAGATTTAATTATCATATCTATGGTCTCTTCAATGATAATTTAATCATTGTTTTGAATAAATGGTGTTTTCAATGATAATTTAATCATTGTTTTAAATGTTTATTTGCAAAGATAAGATATTGCTTGATGGATGTTCACCTATTTAAAAGAGCTCTTAATAAAATTACTAACATCTTTTTAAAAGTTTTAGGTTTCTCATGGGTTTTCTAAATCTTTTAATACATTTTTATGATTAAAATGCATTTTTTTCTTCTTATGTCTTTAGAAAAAAAAGAGATGGAAAATATATCTAAAGCCATTAAATGATACTTGTCTAGATATAGGAAAACATGATTTTTTCATCAACTTATTCTTTATAATCATTTTAATGAACTTTGAAGACTTAAATCTAAATAGAAAATCTATTAGATGAGATAAAAAATAAAATTTTCATTTAATCCTTGATCCTTAGAAGCATGACTCTAGGCTAGTGATTACGTCAATAAGTGTTTTCTAAATCAAAATATTTTATTTGTAAAAAAAATAAAATATGAAACATGAAGCATTATATATATATATATATATATATATATATATATATATATATATATATATATATATATATATATATATATAAAGTCTATATGATATTGTACATATGCTAAGTATGTATGAGACTAGGTAATTTGGACTAACTAAGTTATATATATATATATATATATATATATATATATATATATATGAGACTAGGTAACTTGGACTAACTAAGTTTTATAGGTAGTAATTTCCCATTGTTAAAAGTTTTTTTATCCACTTTAATTAATTCCAATGTTCTAAAATTACACATTATAAGAGAAATATTAAAAAAAAATACTCTAAAAGCTTGAGATCATAATAAAATGACAAGTACTCTTATCTAGACTTGTCCACTTCTAAGGGGAAGAAGCCTATCAAGCCAATGAAAATTAGAGAAGCCTATCAAGCCAATAAAAATAAATTATAAGTAAAAATCCATGATAAGGCTAAAGCCTGCCCATTATAAATAAGGAAAACCATGAAAACACCGTCACCCATTGTTGACATGATTCCATTAACCATACAACTTATGTTTCTTCTTTTCTAAACTAGCCTTGTTGTTGGCATGATTCCCTCAGCAACACAACTTATGCTTCTAAACTTTTTTAAACAGCCTTGAACGTTTCATTTATTTTTATGTTTGTTACATTGTTTATTCTTTATTGAACGTTTTTTTTTAATGTTTGTTACATTCTTTATTCTTTATTGTATTATTAAGCCTCCATGTCAGTATGATTGACAATTCAGATCGTTTGATACCATGAGTTATGACAATTTTGAACGTTGGATTAGAACACAGCTTGTGCAGGTAAGTGCTGTATTATCTTGTAAGTGCTGCATAATTGTTGAAACAAAAGATATATCTTATCGTAGATGAACAAATAGATTCGCCAGAAATAAAGAAGAATTGAAATTGAAAATATGATAAGTTAATATTGCAAAATCTGGTTACAGTCGACTAGTAGGTGAACCAGTAGGAGTGTTCTACTAGTAGGGTATTTTTTTACATTATAAAAAACAACTTTATCAATAAAAAAAATATGGATAAAAATTTATTTTGGGAGAAAAATGAAGTCCCTTTTTACATTAAAAGGCCAATTTTATCCTTCTAAAATATATTTTTGGCCAAAAATACTTGACTAGATTCAATGTGGCATTGGATGAGAAGCTGCCACATTGCGTGCAAGCATCAAATCGATTGAAAGTCCTCTAGCAAACTATTTAGTAGAACAGTACTATTTTTTCGGGTATAAAAAAAAACCGACTGATTCAGTTTGAAAGAATTAAAATTGCAATATAAAATTTTGTTGAAGACAAAAAAATATTACAGATCGAAAGTAGAAGCCGAGATACAGTCGTTTGCTGACTACAAGTAGAGAGCACGCATGTACGCCAAAATATGCAATGTACGCCACACATATGTTGAGATTAATTAATTGAGTTGACATTAATTATGTGTGCGTAGAGAGCACGCATGTAGTTGAGATTGAGATGTATTGTTGGTTGGTTCTCAAATTCCACCACTGCAATTGCAAACCATGTCCAAAGCAAACCATTGTTCAATTCTCTACCTCATATCCTTTGTTAAGTGCACAATCCATAATCCGTTACCTAACTACAATCATGTTTCTCTACTGCTTTATCTTTTGGGTGGTTGTTATGGGTGGTTGTTGTGTTTGTGGTTTTGGTACATAAGTACTATGTAATTTTTATAAAAAAATTGTGGTTACAATTACAAGAGTAGAATGAAAAAATTAGTGGAATTGGTTCTTTTGAATGGGGGTATAGTACAGTGGGTAGATTATCTCGAGGACATATCGAAGGGGGTAATACTTCAGCCGTTGGATGGGGACATTTCCCTAGTAAGTGGTAAACAAGGTGCAAAAGCGGCCACTTCTTTTACACATTCCAATATTAAGGTATTGGAGGTATTAGGAAATGGGGGAGCAGGTTCGAGGATGGTGTTATTGGGTATCAGGTTAGTTAATGGTGTCTAGAAATAGGCAACACAACATGTGGTTGGAATACTTGGAACTAATCCAAATGCTAGGGGTATTGAAGGAGGTTCCTATTCATATGAAGAGGACATTAAATCTTATTAGAACCCTTTCATATTATTGTTGGAGGCCAATCATTTGAAAAATATTGCTATTAGAGGAGGTTAGACGGATGAATCTGAAATTTCAAAGAGTGTGGGTTTTTCATCAAGCATAAGGGCATAAAGGAATTTAAATATATAAATGGCTTAGTTCCAAAGCTTGATACATATAGTTTAGGGGGTGAGCAAAGGGATATGATTCTAGTTGGAGGTTCCCTGCTCTAGGAAGACTTAAATGGTGGTTTATGATCCTCAATACAAGAATGAAAATGTCAGAAAATGGAGAAGTTAAAGCGAGAGATTAAAATAAAATCCTCATGGATCAAAATTATGGTAACATAGGATGTCAAGATTGAACCAATTTTGGACTATGCAAGAAAAATATTGATAGGAAAATTTTCTGGGAGATATGTAGTATCAAAGACCTTCAATACTTCGATTCAAAATGTATGGGGACCAATCATCAATTATGGCACTATCTTCTACATACTAGTTCATGGCTTGGTAAGTTTCATTTTTCATATTGAGGCTAAAGTGAACCAAATGATTTGGGGTAGTTAATTTTGGGGAACTTCATTTCTATTGTTGAGAAGTTAACACACCTATTTTGATCTAAAGGCAAAAGTAAATTCGTGTATACCTATCCGGGTGAAAATTTTGGGGTCACCCATGGAATTATGAGTACTAGTATTGTAGCATTCTATAATAAAATTCAGAAAATTCAATAAAGTTGATATTCTAATATTATTGAGAGACTAGATTATAACCCAAATGTTCTTTGGATTTGGAATAAAAAAAATTACTATTAAGGATGGACAAAAACAATGGTTGGGAAAATATAGCCTAATTGCACACTCTTTTATAGACACCAAATAGATATTTTCTACACTTGGTTTCTTTGTATGTAACTCAAATGTTCTTTGGATTTGGAATAAACAAAAGTACCATTAAAGATGACATAAACTATGGTTAGGAAAACATAGCCTAATTGCACACTCTTTTATAGACACCAAATAAATATTTTTTACAGATCTTATATATTAATTTCCCTCTATACAACATATCCCAAACACAACCTATTGCAAGGACCAATAATAATCTAGTGATGTAGAAACAAAACTAACATGACAAAATCTAATTAGATTAAGTAACATTAAGTCATTTACCCTAATGCTCATTAATATATTATATAATTATAAATTTAACTCTCTTATTATATTTACTATATGAGTGGGTATGCATATTTAGATGTAGAAATATGAGCGAGTATCTATATTTATATAGACATTTTAAGTGAGAGAATAACTTATTTATAAACTATTTTAGCTATGTAACAAATTAGTTGAGACAATAACTTAACTACACATAAATCTAGGAGACTAAGTTGGAGAATATCTCTCACAACAACCTTCCAAACAATAAAAACAAACAACTTACTTAAATATTATAATAATAAGTTTATTGATAAATCACAATAAAAACAAACAACTCATTTAAATATTACAATGAAAACTCATTTAAATATTACAATGAATATTAAAATAATAACTTCATTGGTAAATCACAATTGTGAAAAATCCCACATTAACATTAAGCGCCACAAGTAAGAGCTAATCACTCCAACAAACAACCCATATGAGTGAACAACCCATAAGAGTGGGTCAGTTACTCAGCACTGGATGAACCTGTAACAATAATCCCTCATAGGCATCGCCCTTTCTGCAATGTCTTTATCCCCATCAGCATGTAAGAAAATTTTCCCATGAAGTTGTGTGATATTATAGAGACGGCTTCCTGTCCAATAGCAATGGAAATCGGATAGAGGCGATACAAATGAAGAAGTTCTGGCGCGTCCAAAAAAAAAGTCTATCATAGCAATTTCTGGTTATATAAGAATTAGGTTTCTACCTGTGAATATCGCGAATGATTGAACATATGTTTCAATGGTGAAAGATATTTGTAGCGATCCATCGATTGGAGTTGAAGCTGTTGAAGCTGCCACATTGCGTGCAAGCATCAAATCATTTGAAAGCGCTCTAGCAAACTATTTAGTAGAACAGTACTATTTTTTCTGGTATCGAAAAAAACCGACTGATTCAGTTTGAAAGAATTAAAATTGCAATATAAAATTTTGTTGAAGACGAAAAAAATATTACAGCTCGAAAGTAGGAGCCGAGATACAGTCGTTTGCTGACTACAAGTAGAGAGCACGCATGTACGCCCACATATGCAAAATCCATATAAGAGAATACAGGCGTGCTCTCTCTCTCTGTCAGCAATGCGATGGCACCGGCACCGATTTTCGGCGCTCTAGCCTCGATGATTATATAGTTTAACCTGCAAGCTGCACAAAATAAAAGTGTCGTTATCAGAATCAAGGATTTCATATTTTTTTTCTGAACAATTCATCGTTTCAGCGAGGAACAAACACCCAGAGCATCCACGGAGCAGCCGTGCTTACCTGTCATAGATGAAGCCCTCAAGCTCATAGCCTGGGCGAGTGCAGAGTATGAATCCATGGCGCAAATGGAGGAATATGAGATGAGAGAAGCAAATTGTCCATCTGCAGTGGGTATTAAATAGCCCCAGCGGGCGAAAAAACCACTGCAAACTTTGTCTGAGGAAGCGAGTGGATTTCGTTTATGGGATGTCTTACAATGTGCGATTTTGGGAACCCTAATTCTAATTTAGGGCCGGTTTTTGTCCCGTGAATAGTTTCCGAGATGACAACAAAAACCAGCGGGCTTCTCAACTGTTGTTGCTCCGTCACTATCTACTTGTATCTTCCTTCCTCTACAATCTGATAAAGGAGTAAGAGTCAGTGGAGGACAGCGTTGGATGCCCGTTAAAGGAAATTAATGGCCTCAGCAAGCAGATCATACAACAGACAGAAAGGCAACCAAGGCAGGTCCGCATCTACAGGTTTCCATCATAAATTATGACAGGGAGCTTTGCGTTCATGTGGCATAGCGTGCTGCAAAATATGTTACCATGTGAGGATAAATTGCTTATATATTATGACAGGGAGCGTTGCTTACTCGTGACATCGCGTGCTACAGAATATCTTGCCATGAGAGGATAGATTGCTGAAACTACTCCAAGATGCAAAAGATATCTGAGAGAAGTGGTCCCGCAGCCCGCTATCAAAACTGCTCGCAACGAGGAAAAAGACAAATCATTGATGGGCAAAATCTAACTGTTGCATTAACCATTCTTAGCCAAATTTCAGATTAGGGGATTCTAACCAGTAAAGAGAAAATATAATTCCTAAGTTAAGGAATAACTTAGGTAGGGAGATACATCTCTATAATTCATGGGGCATTATAATCCTATAATGGATAGTATGTAACCAGCTCTATTTTATTGGGGAGATGCCTCATGGGGAGATCCTCTTGGCTGTTAATTTAATGATAGTTAGCTAACATATCCTTAATATGTACAATATTGATACATTTTATTGGAATAGAGTGTATATGAGTGTTTTTTTTGGGACATAATGATATGTAAATTGTCATGGATATTTTATTAGAATAGTTTGTCATAACAAATTTTACAATATTTTGGAATTCTTTATTTTAGATTTTAGATTTAATATTACTATCTTAGTGCACAAAACACTGTGTGAAAATTCAATATGGAAAAATCTAGCTAGAAGATGAGGCCTATGCCATAGTATTTTCTTCTTAGTTATGAAATGAATACAACGTAAGTGCACTCCCTATGGAGTTGTCATGGACACCGTGGCTTGTATGGCTTCTAGAGGATCTTCTACTTCCTTTATTTTTATTCAATATCCCACTCTCAATGATTCACTGTACTATGGAAAAATACTCAATACAATGAGAATGGAGCCCCTCTCTATCCTAGTGGCCTATTGTTTAATAATGTCCTAATAGCCATCTAGGGTCAGGGTTAAGATTTTTGCATGCCTGAAATCCCAATTGGGGTTAGGGTTTTCAGTCATCTAGATTCTTTTTTAATGTCCACATAAGATTATCTCCACCCATATAAGTAATGGAAGCTAATGTGGCATCCACTTGTTATCATGGTAGTCAATAGGATTGGTCAACTTGTAGGAGGCGTAAGTTCCTCATATGAACTTTGATTGAGGTGATCTTCATGCCATTGAAAATATCTTAATGTGTAGAACAATGTCAAGATTTTGGGAACTTCATTCACAAATTTTTGACCCAAAAGCATGTTTTTTAGGGTCTCAAACAAGCTCTGCAAGTTTCTACATCTCAAATCACCAAAGTAGGAAATGCCCCAAAAAATACACACTGCAAGCCAATATATCTAATTTTTCCATATAAAAAATACCAACATAAATGAAAAATTATATATTGATCTATTTTGGATCATACCTCCCCATTTAGGGAGGATTTTGGTCCCCAAAATATTTTACTAAAGAAGTTGAAGAAAAATTTCTTCTACCTTCTCCGTTGAATACTATTTGGCCTTGCCTAGCCACCAAAGTTCATGCTTTCTTGTTTGGTTGTTCTAGACTTCTTCTATAAAATTGTATCATTTGATAAATTTTCCTAAGCTTTTGGTGCTAAGTCCTTTATGGCAGGGAACACTTTTTCATCATTAACTTCATCCAACATGGAAGGCTCATAGAGTTTTAGATCCATATTCACTACTGAGTAAATGCACATGTATGGGGGTAGACTGATTCTATAAACATCATCACCTACCTTCTCCAACACTTCAAAAGGACCATAGCATAGAGCCTTAATCTTCAAACCAGGGCCTAGTAGGCTTTCTTTTCTTAAATGCAACCACACTCTTTCTCCCACCTTGAATGTCTTCTCAATTATGTGATGATCATGCCAAGCCTTGTAATTTTCCCGTGACTTCCTCATGGCTTCTGTACTTGCAAATTGATTTTCCTAATCTTACTAAAATACAATTTTTTTATTCTTTAGTGTTTCTCCCATGGTATCTTCCCTTAGTCCTCCTTGATGTCCATATACAAAATCTAAGGGTGAAGGTGGAAACTACCCAAAACAAGTTTCATAAGGGGACTTACAAGTATACGTATCGATTGCTCTATTATAAGAGTGTTGGATATAAATGAAATTTTCATACTTGGATGCTTATGAAATAACCCCTCAAAGTTGAACCAATGTCCTATTCACAACTTTTGTCTACCCATTTATCTATAGATGGAAAGCTATAGATCTCTTCAACTTGGTGTCCATGTTCTCCCAAAGTGTAGTCCAAAAGAAATTGAGAAATATGGTATGTCTATTTGAGATGACACTCCTTGGTATCCAAAGGTGCTCCTAGGCCTTTTCAAAGAAAATGTTTGTTGCATCTTGCCCCTTAATGACATTTTTACAAGGCATGCAAATGCACATCTTACTAAACTGGTCAACTACCACAAATAAATAATCACATCCCTTCATGATTCCTGGAAAACCTCCCATAAAATCCGTGGAGATTCTCTCCTATGGTTTAGTAGGTACAGGTAAGGGATGGTATAAACCTTTCTTTTTATCATTGGGTTTGCTAGTACAACAAATTATGCATCCTCTAATAAACTGAGCTACATATTCTTTCTTTCTTTTCCAATACACATACCTTTGTAAGTTCAGATTTATCTTCCCAACACCAAAATTCCCTGCAACTTTGGAGGCATGGACCTCTATGATAAGCTATAATATTTCACCTTTTGATTGTAACATCTCCACCATAATCCCCAATTTAATTAAGGCTTAATGTAGATATAATGTGTGGCTACGACTAAAGCAATGTATATGCGGATTATATTTCTAAGTCTTAATAATAAAATGTGATGCTAGTTGCTAAGGGGATATGGACATAGACATAAGCTGAATTAATCCAAAAGAGAGAGGAGGGTCTAGGAGAATTCCTAATAGAGGGGTCCAAGGGGAATTACACATGTCTATTAATTCCACCTACATTCCTGAATTTTATTATGACTATGTATTAAACTCTAGTTTCTGATTGAGTGTTCTCAAAGCCAATTATTTAATGCACGTAAGAGGGAGGGTGTGAGAAGTCACATCCCATAGTTATTGGGATCATGGGGGTTGAGTACAATAAATTTGGAGAATTGTGTGAGTCAATAATGGTAGCCAAATGAGAGGAAATTCATATGGGATATTACAACAATTTTTAGACAATCAATTTTTGGGCATGAACAACAAGTAGAGAGAATAAAAGAGAGATTGGAGCCAGAGAATCCATGGAGGGGGAGTTCTAGAGAATGTTGGAGTGTTCCAGAGATGAATATTGAAGATCTAGGCTATCAGTTTTGAAGAGTGAACTCCTATGTAAGTTGCATTGCAACAACACGTGTTTCCTGTTTTTGCTAGTAGTTTTCTTAGCAATGAGTTCCCTTGAGTTCCCAACAGAGAGATTCCTGGTTACCTGTGCTAGAGAGATGCTGATAAACCAATGGGATGCCCAAGGGACTGAGATCAGTGAAGAGGTACATTCCTTGGGGTGGGAAGGTCAAAAGGAAGAGAGCTTGTGGAAATCATAATAGATGTAGGAGAATATCAGTGGGTTGTGGATTTTCTAAGCTGCGAGTGGACAACGAGAGACCATCCTTTTTTGCGGAGCCTCAAATAGGGGGTGACTTGATGTTTATATTTGGAACATAAAGTCTATGGTTGAGTGGAACGTCCATCCCAAGTAGCTGGTTTCATAACTATTGTTAAAAGATAAGTGTTTTATCTATTTTATGTCTTGTATTTATGAGTTAAATTGTTGTGCATGAACTCCGTGTTTAATAAGAATTTGTATGATGCTATGTTTAGTTATATAGTTGCATTCATGTTATTTAAAATGATGTAGATGCATTTAATTAATGGAAACATAGAAAAAATAAATCTGGTTGTAATTTGTAGTTGGAAGCTACAGGAAATTAATTAGTTAGTAGAATTTTTTGTTTTATGAGTATTTTGCATGTAATGGACCTTAGTTGGGTCGAGGGACGTTACATTATGGTATAAAATCCCCCAGGTTCAAACATCGGGTTTGCATGGGCCAAGAATGAGTGTGAATTGAGTAATTCATTATTGCATATTTTGGACTGTGTGAAATTGGGGAAACAATGAAAATTAGAGAGAAATCTCCAAATTTGTGAGAAAAATATGAGTTTAAATGACCCAGGAATGTCTGAAAGAGGTTCAATGGAGTAAATATGTAGATTTGCAGAGTTAAATTTGACTTGGGAGGTTTAAATTCAAGTTTTAAGGGTCACTATAGCGTTGGGAAGAGTTTGAAGAATTAACGATTGAGATCACGTTCAATATCGAGATCAACGACCTAGATTCATTTTGATAAATTTAAAAATTTATAAGGATTTTAGAGGTTTCCAAGGTCTGGTAGATCAACAACCAAGATTTGTTTTCGGCCATTTGGAAAATGGATCGAATCAACAATATGGATTCATTTTCGGTCGTTGGGAGGTTGGGGCCGATCAACGACCAAGGTTCAATTTCATAGGTTTGCGAAGTGGAGTAGATCGATGGTATGTATTATTTTTCAGAGGTTAGAAAAAGGGAGCCGATCAATGGTCAATATCATCTAGACTTGGAGATTGACGGTCCAAATTTACCTAGGATTCGATAAAAAATTTCTAAGTGTTGGAGGTGGCGAAAGGAAAACGTTGGTGACTACTGATTGGATCAAACATATTGGTGAAGTATTTTGGTCGCCAATGGAAATCACCGATGACTGATGGTCATGTCAGCTGGATCGGATAAGTTCTTTGGTCACCAATGGACGATGACCAATGGTCAGGTCAACTAGATTGGTGAAGTGTTTTGGTCGCCAATGGCTGATGGCCAATGGTTAGGTGTTGTCTGATTCAACGAGGTGTTCAGGTCATCCAAGTTAAATGGCCCATGGGAAATGGAGAAAAGAGGGCGACGATGTGTCATACCACATCAAAATCCATGTGTCATTCCACATCATCCCGATGCCATGTTATATTCTACGTGTCAGGCCACGATAACATCCATGTGTCATGCCACATCAACAATTTCCATGTCAACCAACATAGATGGTCGATAGTTGATGATTGGGTTGATGGAATGGAGAAGTATTTCGTTAGTAAACAAGGATCATCGATGGCCAATGGTCGGGTCAACCAGTTTAACAATGTATTGCAATTTTTTTCCAATAGAAATGATTAATGACCAATGGACGATGATCGAGCATTGGGGAGATTCACGGGCAAGTTTGATTTTGTAGTGAGAATCATCGATCGACCAATTGTCGATGGAGATCAGATCAATGAATCATATTTCACTCTATTCGAGAGTAATGACTCAGATTTAAAGGGTTGTTATAACAGTAAAACAATCAATTTTATATGAAATATTTCTGAATTTTTCATATTTTTGAAGGTCATGAACTTGCGGGGCAATTTTGAGGCCCTAAATGACATTTTTAGGAAATCAAAACCCACGAGAAAAGAGTGTCCCTACTAACATACACTTTGTCTCTACATATCAAATAAAATAACTTGGAGAGAGCTATCCAATGAGACACTCTGGGCGTAAAATAGAGCTCGTATGATAAAGTTACAACTAAAACAATTAAGGGAAAATTTTGTCACCAATTTACTTCCAGAGGGCATAACTCCTTGCTCATAAGTCCATTTGGGGAAAATGAGTAGTCTATGGAAATAATATGAATCATAGAACACAACCATTGAGCCATATTTGGAATATGGATATGAAAAAATGTGCAGGAAGAAAAACAATACACCTGTAGCATACAAGGATAAAATGGGAAAAACAATCAAAACTTCTCCCATCCATAACTTTCAGCTCAGAGCTCAGATTTGAGAAAATGAAAAGTAAATGAAAAGGTCTTGAGGAGGAGAAGACATCTTTCCACCCATAAATTTTAATTGGGCATTCAATTTTTCTCGGAAAGTAATAAAGATATTTCTGTAGAAGCAAGTGAGTGGAAATTACAACATGTAAATGTTGTAATTTTTCGCTCAAAACTCATATTGAGATGTGAGTATAGCCATTGGAAATCCATTTCATAGAGGAATGCATGTAATGAATCATATTTTGAATTGGTGCAATGCATTCTTCATAAATAGATATGGAGAATAACATGTATTCTAATTAATCAAATGTTTTATGTTATGCATGTTCTAACAATAATTATTACATGCACGTTTCTTACAAAATTAGAGGTACATGAAAACAAATTTGGTTCTTATATGAGGAATTTAGTTATGGAATATGCCAAGGATATTATAGAGTCAAATGGGAGAAGAGACAAGCAGGAGCCTATAACTATGAGAATCCTACATAAAGATGTTCAAAGCTATAGAACATATAATGAAATTATTATGAAGGCGAAGGAAGAGATAATTTAGAGCTTGAATATGTTGCATAAGAAAGTCTAAAAGACTTTAGAACCAAGAATAACCTAGTGCTAGACAAGTGACAACATCTAGATCCCAAATCAGAAGGGATGATCATGGAAATGATAGGTAGTCAAGAAGCATGGCCATGCACCATTATTCTCCAAGACAATCCACTAGAAGAACTCATGCAAGTTCAGGGCCAAGGAGAAACCCAAGTGTGTCTCCTACCAGGAGGAAAAGGAGAAGGTCTAAGGAAGACATCCCGCAAGGTGAACTCAAGAAAATCAAGCCATAAATTTCAATGGTGAACATAGGGAAGGAGAAGAGGAATATGCCTAGCTATTGGAAATGAAGAAATATTTCCAGCTTCATGATTACCCATCAAGAGTAGAAGCTATAATTGAAACCTACCACTTGCAAGGAAAGGCATCCATGTGGTGGGATCAACTTAAACAAGCCAAGCAACTTGATGAGAAGATTATCTTATGGATGTAGTTCAAAGGATACTTCCAAGAGATATATTTGTCTGAATTATATTATGAAAGGAAGATGAAAGAGTTCTTTGATATCAAGTTGGAAAGTATGACAATGGATTAATATGAGAAGAGGTTCTTTGAGTTGTTGAAGTATGTGAACTTCATTAAGGATGAAAATATAAAAATCCAAAGGTTTCTAAGTGGGTTATCCTCCTTCTAGAGTGATAAGATACAATATGATAACTCCAAGACTTTGGAGGAGGCCATAAGGCAAGCCAAGCAGAGGAAATCCAGTTTTCCAAAAAGCTTGGAATGACAAAATGAAGAGTAAAAATGATCAAAGGAAGAAAGTTTTTAATTCACCCTTTTCAAGAACACCACCCAAGAAAATCATCAAGGTTAGTCAACCCAAAATTAACACAAGACCACAGATTAATTCGGGAAAAGGCCAAGGCAAGAGCATGTAAAATGTTGGGGATGTGAGGAAAATCACTTATATAGGGACTGCCCTCACAAAGGTGAAATAATGAGGACTGCCCAAAAAATTTAGGAGGATGAAACAATGGAAGGCATGAGAGGAAGAATGCCAAGGATTTATGTAGCCTTGGACAACAAGCAAGAAAAATATCAGTCTCCCATGATTGAAGTGGAAGGTAAGATTTATAACGAGCCTATAACATTTTTAATTGATTATGAAGCTAGCATAGTTACATAAAATGTAACATTGTTGACATATTTCACTTGTAAAGGAGTAAGCATAAGAAATTTTTGTTAGTTTAGTTATCCATAGGGGCTAAGAGGAAAATCAATGAGCTAGTTAAATATTGTCCAATAGACATGAATGGATTCAACACAAAGGTAGATGCAAACATCATACCGTTGGGCTCATATGATTGTCTAATTGGCATGGATTGATTGGAAAAACACCATGTTGTCCTAGACTATTACAACAAATCAATCACATGTCTTAATGAATAAGGGAAACAAGGCTCGATTTAATGCATTCTAAGAGTTGCAGTTGTTAGAGAGATTTTAGCTATGCAACTGAAAAAGAGTTTCAAGAAGGGGTGTCAGATTTTTGCAGCCCATATGGAAGAGAAAACCAAATATAAAGTGACAAGAATTGAATACCATTTGGTCTTGAGGGATTTTGAAGATTTTTTTAGGGAAATCTCGGGATTTCCACCAAAGAGAGACATTGATTTCTCTATTGATTTGATGCTAGGAGTTACCCCTGTGTCCAAGGTACCATACAGAATGGGAAAATCAGAGTTGAAAGAGTTGTAGATGTAGCTTGAAGATATTTTGAAGAAGGGGTATATATGTCCAAGTGTGTCACCTTGGTGAGCCCAAATTATTTTTTTGAAGAAGAATGATGGAACCTTAAGGCTGTGTATTGATTTCCGGTAGATGAATAAGGTCACCATAAATAACACATATATTTTTCCAAGGACTGATGATTTGTTTGATCAAATGAAAAGTGAAAGAATCTTTTCCAAGATTGAATTTAGATCAAGATATCATCAAGTGAGGATAAAGGAAGAAGACATCAACAAGACAAAATTCAAGACACGATATGGAATTTATGAGTTCACGATAGTACCAATTGGACTATCAAATTCCCCAATTATTTTTATGTGCATGATGAATGGAGTTTTTAGGGAATACCTGGAAAAGTTTGTGATTGTGTTCCTAGATGATATACTCATCTAATATAATTCATAAGAGGAACATGATCAACATTTGAGAATGGTGTTGCAGTTTTTAAGAGGGAATAAATTGTATGTCAATCTAAGTAAGTGCATCTTTTATCAAGAGAAGATTCACTACTTGGAGCATATAATTTCGACAGAAGGGATAATAGTTGATACCGAGATAATAAAGGAAATTAGAGGATGGCCAACCCCAAGAAATGTGACAGAGGTCATATCATTCACGGGTCTTTCCAGTTATTACCAAAGATTCATAAAAGGATTTTCAAAGATTGCAAATCCAATCAATTCTTTGCAAAAGAAGGGAGTGAAATTTGAATGGACTTCCAAGTGTGAAGAAAGCTTTCAAAAATTGAAAGACATATTGAAAAGTGGGCCAATATTGAATATTGAAGATTCAAATGAATATTTTTTTCCATTCACTGATGCATGCAAAGAAGGGCTTGGTGGAGTCTTCACACAAAAATACCACGTGGTATGCTACGAGTCCAAAAAATTAAAAGAGCAGGAGAGAAATTATGCTACACATGAATTGGAATTAGTAGAAATTGTGCATACATTGAAAATGTGGAGACATTACCTCATGGGAAGGAAATTTGAGGTAAGAATAAACCACTTTGGTCTGAAACATTTGTTGGATAACCAACATTAAATTCCAAACAAACTAGATATCTTGAATTTCTTAGTGAATATGACTTTGAAATTAATTACATCAAAGGAAAATAAAATCAAGTGGCTTATGCACTAAGTGGGAGAGAACATGAGATGCATATTGCAACCATTAGCATGTACATGACTGATATGAAAGATAAAATTATTGCAACAAAAAATTCAGATCAACAATATTTGAAAATAAAAGAAACATTACAACAAGGTAATTTTCAACATAAATTTAATTGTTATGAGCTGAAAGAAGATGAAATTCTCATGTACAAAGGTAAACTGTATGTGTTGAATTACAATGAGCTGAAAAATTGCAGTGCTGAGGGAAATGCACAATGTTCCATATGTTGGACACTCAGGATATCAAAAGACAATTGCACCTGTAAGAAGTGAATACTTTTGGCCAGGAATGAAGAAATAAGTAGCTAATTATATAGCCAGATGTATAGAGTGTAAGAAAATGAAGACCGAACATAGACATCCAGGGGGGATGTTGCAGCCATTTTCCATTCTATAATGGAAGTGGGAAGTAGCCACATTGGATTTTATTACAAATATTCTCAGAACAATGAAGCATCATGATTCCATCATGGTGGTGGTGGATAAATTAACTAAGGAAACACATTTTATTCTAGTGAAGAAAACACACAAAGCAACAAATATTGCATAAATATATATGAAAGAAGTTGCTAGGATACATAGAGTGCCTAAGGAAATTGTTTCAGAAAAAGATCCAAAATTTACATCCAATTTTTGGAAAGGTTTTTTCAATGGCTTTGGGACAAATCTAAATCCCAGTACAATGTATCACCCATAGGAAGATGGGAAAATATATAGGACTAACCGAATAATTGAGGACATGCTTAGAATGTATGTGATGGATTAGCCATTAAAGTGGGAGGATTATATTCATTTAGTTGATTTTTCTTACAATAATGAGTAGCGGGCCTCATTAAAAATGAGTCGATTTGAATCATTGTATGCCAGAAAGTGTAACACACCAGTGAGTTGGGATAATCTAGTAGAAAGAGTAGTTGTCAGGGCAGATTTGTTAAAGGAAATGGAAGAACAAATGGAAAAGATCAAGAAAAATTTAAAGGCTTCCTAAGATACGCAGAAAAGTTATGCAGACAAGAATAATTTTTTTAGATATTTCAAAGTCAACGAACATGTGTTTTTGAAATTGAAAGCAAAGATAAGTTCGCTAAGAATAGATAGTTGCCCAAAATTGGCAGCAAGCTATTGTGGACCTTTTGAAACATTATAAAATATAGGCTAATTGCATACACACTAACATTTCCTGCATCCATGAGAGTGCATAATGTATTTCGTGTGTCATTATTATTGAAATATGTGCTTAACCCTAACCACATAATTGATTGGACTATGATCTAGGTGGAGCATGAAGGGGATTTTACGATGGAACTAGTACGCATCCTGGATCGAAAATTCAAAGTGATCAACAAAACCATAGGGATGGAAAAGGTTCAATGGATTTTCTATAGTCCTGAAGATGCTACATGTAAGCATGAAGAAAACATTTGGGCGGAATACCCACATTTTTTTTCCAATTCTGAAAAGAACAAAATGAAAGACTCCATTTTGAGTAACTAGAGTTTCAGAACCACATCTCAGAGTCCTAGCCAACATGTGTTGTGGGCCCTGATAAAAGAATGGAAAATCCCTTGGGTTAGCTCTAATAAAAAAAGGGTTCATTTCTTGGGTTAACCTTGATAAATGAATGGTGCAATTCTTGGGTCAGTGGCTTGAGAGGAACAAGAGATTTTGGTTGGAATTGTTGTCAGAGTTGTAAAATTGCAGAATTTTATTGTGATGTAAATTTGTGTGTATGTATATGTGTGTGTGTGTGTGTGTGTGCGCACACACACACACACACACACACACACACACACACACACACATAGTGCACACTAAGGATGACACACAATTGTAGGGGATGGGGAATGTAACATCCCCACTATAATCCCTATTTTAATTAATTCTTAGTGTAGATATAATGTGTGGCTACAGCTAAAGTGATGTATATGCAAATTATTTTTCTAAGTTTTAATAATAAAATTTGATGCCAACTTCTAAGGGGATATGGAAAAAGATGGGGGATGAATTAATACACAAGAGAGGGGAGGTTTTAGGAGAATTCCTAATAGAGGGTACCAAGGGAGAATTAACCATGTCTATCAATTCCACTTACATTCTTGAATTTTCTTATGACTTTGTATTAAACTCTAGTTTCTAATTGAGTGTTCCCAAAGGAAATCATTGAATGCATGTAATAGGGTGGGTGTGAGAATTCACATCCCTTATTTATTGGGAGCATGAGGTTTGAGTACAATCAACTTGGGGAAGTGTGTGAGTCATGAAAGGTAGCCAAAGGAGATTAAATTCATATGGGATATTACAACAATTTTTAGACAATCAATTTTTGGGCATGAATACAACTAGAGAGAAGAAAAGAGAGATTAGATCTGGCACATCCATGAAGGGAAAATTATAGATCACGATGGAGATTTTTTGGAGCATTTTAGAGTTGAATATTGAATATCTAGGTTGTCAGGACCGAAGAATGAACTCTTGTGTGATTTGCACTATAACAACAAGTGTTTGCTGACAGTTTTCCTAGCAACGAGTTCCCTTGAATTCTTATCAGAGATATTCCTAGTTACCTATGCCAGAGAGAACCTGATAAACGAATGGGAAGCCTAAGGGTTTGATATCAGTGAAGGGGTATAGTCCTTGGGTTGGGTAGGTCGAGAGGAAGAGAGCTGGTGGAAAATCAAGATAGTTGTAGGAGAATACCAATGGGTTGTGGATTTTCTGAGATGTGAGTGGACAATGAGATACCACCCTATTTTTTGGATTACTAGCCTCATCTCAAGGGTGAATTGATATTTATATTTAGAAAAAAAAGTCTATGGTTGGGTGGAACATCCATCCCAAGTAGTTGGTTGCACAACTATTGTTAAAATATAAGTGTTTTATCTATTTTTTGTCTTGTATTTATGAGTTAAATTGTTGTGCATGAACTCCATGTTTAATACGAATTTATATGCTACTATGTTGAGTTATATAACTTCATTCATTTTGTTTAAAATTATGTAAATGCATTTAATTAATGGTAACAAACAATAGCTAAATTTGATTGTAATTCGTAGCTGGAAGCTACAAGAAATTAATTAGTTAGTATAATTTTTGGTTTTTATGAGTATTTCACACGTAATGGACCTCAACTGGGCTAGGGGATGTTACATTGATACAAAAATCTTGTCTATCTTGTAAATAAACCCATATTGGAGATGATATTCAACCTTACTGTCACCTTCTTCTATGTGAACATGACTTTGTAGCTATCAAATCACCTCTTTAAATTCCTCATCTTCCGAGTATGCCTCTTTGTATTCATCATGGTTAAAAGGTTCCATGTTCATAAGAGCTCCAAAAGCTGTGATATTATATGTGGGTGGCCTTGAAGGAATCTATACCAACTTATTAGTGTCACCCTTCTTATATTTGATAAGTAGATGGAATTGTTGTAAATACCTCATCCATATGTATCGCCTATTTGTTGAAGCTTACTTTGGACTTGAAAACATTACAAATGATTGATATTAGTGTCGATGATGGTTTCCATGCCCATCATATAGTCATTACATTTCATTATAGTTTGAACCAAAGCACATAGTTCCTTTTTATATGTAGGGTAATTCATGACTTTTCCATGGAACATTTAAGAATGATAACATATCAACTTGCATTAAGATTTCGCCCATAGCATATCCACTTGCATTCGTCTCCAGTTTGAGAGAATTATACATATTGGGAAATGCAAGAAATGGTGCTTATCTAAAATTTTTCTTCTCTTAAAAACATTTTTCTAATTCTTTCCACACTGAAAACTCACTTTATTAGTTGTTGTGGCACAGAGTGGTGTAGCCATAGCTAAAAGGATGCTATTTTTTTTAGGTATCACGACACCCTAAAAAAGATCTTAAATTTAGTGACATTAGTAATATTTGGGCACTTTTTGATGGCCTCCATATTCATGAGATCTGTCTTGAGTTCGCCTCCAACAATCACATACCTCAAATACACAAATGACTATTGAGCTAAACATTTCTCAAGGTTTTCTAGAAACTAATGCTTTTTCAAGGTCTCTAACACTTGCATGAGATGTAAGATATGATATTCATAAGTAGAGATATAAAATAACATATTAAATAAGTACAACATTATAAATTAGTCTAGAAAGGGACACTATTCATCATTCATGAAACACATAAATGTGGCTAGTATATTAAATAAACCAAAAGGAATTACAACCATTCATACAAACATTGCCTTGTCTTGAAGGAGGTATTCCATGTGTCTTCTTCATTTACTCACACTTGGTGGTATCTCTATTTGATATCCAACTTGGTGAAGTACTTGGGATGTTACAATTGATCTAGCAAGTCATATATGTTGGGTAGAGGGTGTTGATTCTTGAGAGTGATCCTGTTCAGAACTCCATAGTTGATACACATTCTCCAAGTCCCATCCTTTTTAGGTATCATGATTATATGTGACATAGAAATTGAGTTTATTGTTTGAATTAATCCCTAATCTAAATTGTTTCAATTGTTTCTTCATTTCATTTAATTCTAGGATGGACTATTTGTACAACCCAATGTTTGGTAATTGGGAGTCAAGGAAAAACTGTATCTTGTACTCCACTTCCGTTTTAGGTGGAAACCCTTTAGGCTTTTGGAACACTTCTTTATATGAATGTGAAATCTCCTCCAACTGATGTTTCTTCTCTTTAGTACATCCCTCCAACATTCCTTTACTTTTATCAATCATCTCATGGTTGATTCTCTCTTAAGAAGAGTATTGCAAACTTCCTAGTAGAGGTGATCAAATTATTGGCTTGGTTAACATTTAGTAGGGAGATATTGGGTTTACCTTTATGTGTATTAATGATGAAGAACTTCCCATCATTGATCAAGAAATATTGGTTTTTTCTCTTCATGAATATTGCATCCCTCATGTACATGTATGGGATTCCAAACACTATGTAGCATCCCCAACCTCAAGCTAGGACATGCCACACAAAAATTCCACCTCTGATATCATTTAATTTATAACATGCTCTACATATGAAAAAATTATGCCACTACTACATATGGGCAGATTATACCACGAAAATTTTCCACGCTTCCACTAGTTTCATCTTTTTTTTTTATTTTAAACAGGGCGGGATTTTCGTTGATATTGCCACGACAGTTTGTCGCAATATCCATGAAAGTTCGTCACAATATCCATGAAAATCTTATTTTAACCTAGTCTGTATTTTCATGGAAATATCGACGAACTTTCATGGCAATATCCACGAACTTTCGTGGCAATATCGACGAAAATTTTGCCTATCTCATTGGTCGATGTTAACGGCTAGTTGACTATTTGATCTATATATACGTGACTTTAAGAGACTTTGCGACACAATTGCTATAGTTGCGACATTGTTCTTGGATTTTGTTTGAGTTGTTTATTTTTTCCATCACTCACCAGTTGAAAAAATCAAATTCTCGATCTACATAGCTTGGATTTTGAACTTACAAGGTTATTATGTTATTTTTTATTAATGTACTCATTTAACTTGTAAATTTTTGTTCAAATGCCCAAATTTCATGTAGCTTGTTTTTTCCTTGATAATATATTATAATATGTGTAGTACCATATTTCATGTCTTTGGTTTTTGGATCTAGTCAGTATATTCTATGGAAAAGGGTATGTGGATTTCATAATATTCTAGGTTTATGGAATCCACATATCCTTTTCCCTTCAATTGTAGCTATAATCTCTCTCTCTTTTCATTGAAATTCGAGGAAACCTCTAATTTCAATGAAAGAGGCATAAGATTACCAAATATTCAAGAAGAGACTATTCTGAAAGATTCACCTCACCCAGAGAAATATTATAACATTTCCCTCTTTCGCATAAATTCTTTGCTATGCTCAACATATTGTAATAAATAATGGGTAGGTTGGCATTAGTGACAAGATAGCCTATTGATATTACATATAATTATTAATGTACGAGAGATCATCCATTATTTAAGCATGCAAAACAAAACCCAAGACTAAATATTGTGGTTGACGTGATCGGGTCTGTACATTTTGCAAAACAAAATATGAGAATTTCCATTATTTAAGCATGCAAAACAAAACCCGAGGCTAAACGTTGTGGTTGACGTGATCAGGTGTGTACATATGGATGATGGAGAAAGTGCACTCATCAACTCATTGGGAGATGAAACAAAGTCTCAAAATCCAAAGTGTATTCTTACATTTACTACACATAGAATGCCGATAATATCAATCATTGTTTGTACTTTTAATTAATACATGGCTATTTGTGGATTTTTTAAAAAACAAAAAATTTAATTTTTTTAGTTTTGTGGTTAATTGTCACCTCCAACCAGGGGAAATTAGTCACTTCAGAGTTTTTGACCAATAAAAAATTAGAATTTTGAATATTTAAAAATAAAAAAATATTTTTATTTATATATAAAATTCTCATTAATAAATATTTATTGAAAAACATTATAAAACATTGTTAAAATTTTTGTAAATTTACAAAAGTCAAAATGATTTTGACTTGCAAT
>ML795432.1:333364-371888 GCA_009831015.1 Picea engelmannii
AGTTCATTCAATAGGCTAGATCTAGGGAAAGTGTATTATTCTGTCCTGTTTTGTTCTAGATCCAGGTGGATCTAGGGAGATCGGTTTGTGTCCGCACTCATGGATTTATCCTGAAACAAAATTGGCGACTCCACTGGGGAACTATTCCCTTTTTATTTATGGTTTTTGAATTTCCTGTGGCCATTTGCTCTATTTTCATTTCTCTCCTGTTTTGTCAGTGTCTGAGTCCTCAGGATACCCTGAGAGACCTTTTGGGTCTATAAGCCAGCTTGAATTTTGCTTGCCTTTTCAAAAATTTTATTATCTTCAGGGATTCTCGCACTGTGTCCATTAACAGCCTACGAGAACCAGTCAAGTTCGCACCCCGCCTGTAGGGTCCAGTGTGAACACCTCGCACTCTGCTTCAAAGTAGCCTGCGAGAACACTATCTTCTCGCACTGTGTAAGGCTGCTTGCCTGCGAGCAAGATTTTTGAAATTTTTGAAATTGAGTTTTGACTTTTTCAATTGCTCAGAATAGTTGAATTGTGTCTTTTTGGCTTATTGGGTCATTGACTTATACATCTCTTGTTGTAATTTGCTTGCTTGAACAGATTTAGGGTTTCTAGGTCTTTCTTGCTTTTGGTAGCTTGACTTTCTTTTCTTGGCTCTGTTTGGCATTTTCTTTCTCTCTGACTTCTGGAGTTGAGTCTGTCTGATTGACTGAGAACCAGTGATTGGTAGAGAGTCAAGTGCTTTGCGTTTTCTCTTTTGCTTGATGGTTCGAACGAACATTTTTCATTTGCATTGGGAAGACTCATTGGTTTGTTTTTGTTTTTACTTTCATTGAAAGTGTTGGTTGGGTTGTTATTGTTGTTTCTTTATGGTTTGGTTTTCTTTTCTCATTGATTAGAGTTCCTCTTGGAAAGTGAACAACAAGTTTTCTTTCAATATTTTGCTTTTTCTTGTTCAAAGACATTGAAAATCAAATTTTAAGAGTTTATTGAAGCATTTGAAAAAGACATATAGATTGTTCATTAATAAATGATTGTTTGCATTGGCATCTGAAAGGATATTGTGCATTGCATTTGCAGTGTAGTATTGGAGTTGATTTGGAAAAATTTCTCTCTCTCCCATAACTAGGATTCATGGAATGAAAAGAGTTATATTTCATCATTATCCTTGCATTATTTGGGTCAGAGTCATACATCATGAGTTTCACTTCCGTTACCTTTGAGTAAACAATAGCTTTTAAAAACATTGCGTAATATTAAAATCGATCTAGTAAATCTTTTCTAGGGCTCTTTTACACCAACATTTAGCTAGGCTAGTGCTTTGGAGTAGGAAGAGAGACACACTCTCCAAAAGCTCAAAAAACACACAATAGAATCTTGAGTTAGGGAGTGTTGAAATCCATTTGCAGCATATTGTCCTGGGACGCCCTTCTAACACAAGGGTCAAGCACTAGGTCACATTGGTGTTGGCAGAGTTACTAACCCTGCTTTGTTGACATCGGTGCAGAGATTGCACGTATTACGGGGATCACTCCGAGGTATACCCACAATTATGAGTGGAAGCCTTTGAGTTGGTTTTGGGCTTGATACCCTGCCCTTGCGTGTGGATCGGACTGACGACTGTTCCCCCAGGCTGTACTATTGTC
The DNA here is from genome assembly GCA_009831015.1 of Picea engelmannii. Taxonomy (NCBI): domain Eukaryota; kingdom Viridiplantae; phylum Streptophyta; class Pinopsida; order Pinales; family Pinaceae; genus Picea; species Picea engelmannii. The sequence continues at coordinate 335,002 of ML795432.1, forward strand.
TGTGGTGACCTTAGTGGCCTATCTCTCTAGGTTCTTACCCAAGGTGACTGTGGAGGGGAAAGTCTTCACGGTACCTGGAATCGATGTTGATCAAACTCACTCGGGCTCCTTGGAGGGTATACCCACGATTATGTGTGGGAGCTTGCACCAGGGCGTAAGTCTGTTAAGCAGGTCATCAACATAACTTTTCCACCTTAGCCCCGTCCCTTCTCGTCTCGTTGTTGTGACGTTGGATTTCATCACCAACTAGTGGCTTCGAAATTAGAAGGTATTGTTTGCTTGGTGATTGCTTCCTAGATTTTATTTGCTAGCGAGTGCTGTTTATTTCTTGAAGTTGACCGTAGGAATTTTCTCGCGGAACTTGTCACTAGTTTACAATTTCTCCCCCACGATGTTCACGTAGGATGCAAGGTTTATATCCAGAACATCCGGAAGCTTCACAACCCTTGCATACCGAAACACCTGAGGGTACCCCTGAGGGCTCTCCCCGTCAGAGTGAAGTCCCTGTGGTTACTTCACCACCTGGGGAAACTAATGACGTTCCAGTTGTCACCACACCACTTCCACAAGTCGAATGAACTGATTCTCTAGAAGGATTTCGAGTTACCAACACTGTAGAGGACTATCGCGTTCATCGTGGTGAACGACCTGTTGAACGAGTAAATCCTTCTGAAGAAACCGCTGTCACATCTTCTGAATCAACTATTGGGCCTTCTCATGGTGTAGTAGGCCAAGATCCTTTTTGGTCGGGTGATCTCCGTCGAGTTCTTTTTGGTATAGAGTCACCCCCTGTCTACGCAATCAACCCTCCTGTGTCTCCTGAGACAAAAACTACACCCGAGACTACTACTTATCATTTTGTTCTCCCTCCCGAGATGGCCCATCTCGTGAATACTACGAGTGTCCAAACCAGAATTACTGCAACTACTCTTCCTCCTATAAATACCCAGCGAATTCCTAATGTCATCCCAACATTACAACCCGATTACCATGCGTTGAATGCTCTATTGAATCCTCCTAATCCAACACCTCCGTAAACCCTAGCCGGTTCTCCAGGTGGTTCTCCTTTTCCTGGGCATCCTATTCCCTGTTTCATTTCGACACTTCCTCAGTTTCCTTCTGGTAATCCTAATCCTAGTGGTACTATCCCAACTGTTGCACCAAACCCGCAGATTCCCGTTGGTGGACAGGGTGGTACAGTTCCTTTTCCTTTTCCCGGACACAACACAGTTACTACACAACCTACGGTTGGAACACAACTTCTGGGTGGAACTATACCTACAGTAGGGGGACCAACCTCGCCTTTTGGACAAAATATACCCCCTGAATTGGCCCAGTATTGGACTCAACTTCTACAGAACTTTCCTTAGAATGCTAGGGGGCAACAAGCTGTCCCTACCGTTGGCCAACCTTATTCTTGTGTAACCAATCCTATTTGGGGTTCAGGTCAAACTACTCAACCCCAGGTCCCTACTCAAACTCAAGGTTAAAATCCTTGGGGTTACTATCCTATCCGTCCACCACAGAGTCAGCCAGGGCCTTCCCTTTATGGATAGTCTGCTTATGGTCCTACTGGTTTGCCAACAGGGCTTCCACCCCAAAGTCATCAGTACCCACAAGTAAACCGACATTTTCCTTTCCTTGCTACTTTGGATTTGCCAGATTTGTCTAGGATTCTGAATGATCCTATTCGTCACTCTCCTCAATGGCCTGCTATCCCTGCTAAACTTCCATCGGATATTTCGAAATTCGATGGAAAGACAGGAGAGGACCCAAATAATCATGTCATGACTTTTCATTTATGGTGTTCGTCCAACTCTCTGATGGATGACTCCATTCATCTACGTCTTTTTCAAAGAACTCTTACTGGTTCCGCTGCGAAGTGGTACATTGAATTGCCACGAGGTTTCTTCTCCGATTTTAATACCCTGGCTATGGATTTTCTTACACATTACCAGTTACCGATCCATTATGATACCGGGACTGAGATTTTTACTTCTTTTAAATAATCTAAAGGCACTCATATCTCAGATCATATACATGAGTGGAGACGGCGACGACGTCTCATCAAACTTGAGCTCCCTGATCAGTTACTGGTAGAATGGTTCACGAAATCCTTTGTGAACGAGATTGGTAAGGAAATCGCCATGGGTGGTGTTGTTACGGAGGAGAAGGCTATAAGTCGTGCCCAATATCTTGATCTCGTTTATTTGCAAACGGGAACATTGTACGATTTGCTACCTGACCTACCCCGTCCTGGTACTTCCAGCGCTTCAACTACTCCAGCTGCCTCGCATGCAGCTGATGGTGTGATTGGTTATACTCAGACCCACTCACATTCCGTTTCAACTACAAACCCTAAATCCACATCTTCTAATGTTCAAAATGCTCCGTCTCCTGCTCCTCCCACCTGTAAAACCTCTGAAGTGAACGCTGTTCAATCTGCACCGACTGGAAAAAATAAATCAAAGAAAGGGAGAGGCAAGAATAAGGAGAGTAAAAATAATAATCCAAATGAACAAACCAAGACCCCTCCTGTTGATGATCGGGATAAGTGCAAACCATGATACCCTTGCCTTATCTGTGGTGATGATCACTACACAAAGGATTTTCCTAGATGTCCCGAAGTTAATAAGTTTCTTCAAGGAACACCCAAACCCTCTACGTCGGCAGTCTTGCCCCAACCCTTCCCGTCTCAGCAACAAGCCTCTTTGGTCATTCATGACCAACCCTCTACGTCTACGACATCATTCGTTTTGATGTGCACTGGTGATTCTAAGAACAATGACGTTGCCATCGCAACTAGAGCCAAAGACTATTCTCCATCTAAGGAGAAGGTTGACGACTTACCTCCCGATTTGGTACAACCCTCTCCATCGAATCCACCTACAAACGGTCCTCTTCATCTCGAAATACCAAGACTTGATACAGTCTTATGACCTCCGAAAGGTGTCGTTAAGAAGTCAACATTCAATCCTCATGCTCGTGCAGCCCAGAACTACAGTATTGTGGAAGATCTGGCCCAAGCACCTTCAACAATGTCTGCCCTTGAAGTCCTTCAGTCTTGTCCTGCGCAACGAAGGGCTCTGTTGAAAGCCATAGGTCGAATTGATCCTACCGATACGAATTTGATAGTCTTTGACTTGAACGATCATGTTCCAAGGTTACCCCCACAACTTTCTTTTCAGATACAAGTTATTGTCTCTGACAAGAACATTTGCTGAAATGTTGTTGATGAGGGTGCCTCTACATGTGTAATGTCTTTTACTTGTTGGAAAGCCATTGGATCTCCTCCATTAACACAATCAAAAAATACTTTGAAAGCCTTCAATGGATCGGGTTTTAAGCCTTACGGTGTTCTTCCATCGTTGCTGGTTACTCTCGAAGGTAAGACCATCCAAGTTGAAGTGGAAGTTTTTGATGCTCCCTTAGATTACAATCTTCTTCTTGGCCGTAGCTGGGTATATTCTATGCGAGCTGTTGTGTCAACACTGTTCCGCGTAGTTCGTTTTCCCCATCACGGAAAGATCATTATGGTTGATCAACTTTCCTTCTTTAACTCCGATACTCGCATTGGAAATGTGCCGTTTATAACTAAAACCCCACCGGGTTACGAGAATTTTGGAGTCGGTCTCTTAAAAGACTCTTCATTGATGGGTACTTTTCCCATACCGCCACCACCCGATATTCTACGCCCGTCAGTTGCTTCGATTAATATGATCTCTGTTGTTCCTTATGAACTTTCAGTGTCTTTTGACCCTTGGATAGTCCCTGATCCTGGAGATCATGCTCGTTTCGATGACGTCATGCCGTTAAGTCCGGTTGAGTCTACTTATCATGCGATTCAATCAACAACACCCTCTACACCCTCTCTTGAGGAGTTGTCTCCCGATCCTTTCCGTGTCATATTTCCCACTGACGAGATGATTATGTCCATCATGGCCGATACACCTTGGGACGATGGGCATCATCGTTCCATACTGTTTCTGGAACAACACACTCTCGAGAATTACCAGCGGATTTCGACTCCATCGACCGTTGTTGTCATATCGACTGTTCCCGGATCTACACATGATGTGTTTGCTGAAGGGAACCTCAACAATATTTCTCCCACGATACCCATTGATATTTCAGTTAAACCTGGGATAGTTGAAAATGTTCATATTGGGGCTTCGTGTACTCCAGAGGAAATTGTCACCTATACCAATTTGTTCAAGGAATTTCGTGATATTTTTGCCTGGAGTTACGAAGAGATGCCAGGTATCGACCCATCTATCATTGTGCATGAGATAAAGACATACCCCGGAGCTAAACCAGTCCGACAGCGCCTCCGTCCTGTCCATCCACGTAAAGCCGCAACCATCAAGCTCGAAGTTGAAAAAATTCTCAAAGCCGGTTTTATTTATCCCGTGGCTCTGACAGAATGGGTTTCCAACCCCGTATTGATTGACAAGAAAGGTGGTAGTATACGTGTTTGTGTTGATTATCAGGATATCAACAAAGCCTGCCCAAAGGACAACTTTCCAACCCCTTTCGTCGACCAGATCGTTGATGACTGTGCCGGTAGTGAAATCTTTTCTCTCATGGATGGATTCTCCGGCTATAATCAAATTAACATCGCTCCTGAGGACCAACATAAAACTGCTTTTATTTGTCATTGGGGTACTTTCGCCTACAGAAAAGTTCCCTTCGGTCTTAAGAACGCAGGTGCTATGTTTCAGCGTGCTATGTCTTATGCGTTTCATGATATAAAGCATATCGTTCAACCTTATTTGGACGATTTGCCAGCTCATTCTTTACGCCGAGTCGATCACCCTAATCATCTCCGAGCAATTTTCGTTCTTTTTCGGTTCTATCGCATTCGTATAAACCCTCATAAGTGCGTCTTTTGCGTAGAGTCCGACCGTCTCCTCGGTTTCATTGTTTCACATCAAGGGATCCGGGTAGATCCTATTAAGGTTGAGGCGATTCTTAATCTCCCTCCTCCTTCGTCACTGCGCCAGTTACAAAGTTTGTAGGGGAAAGCAAACTTTCTTCATCGCTTCATCCCGAATTAAGCTGAGATTACTCGGGGTTTTACACGTCTTTTAAAGAAAGGTTCAGAGTTTATCTGGGATAAGCTTGCTAACAACGCTTTTGAAGCTTTAAAATTGTCCCTCACGAAAGCTCCTCTTCTTTTCCCTCCAGATTATATTCGAGATTACTTTCTTTATCTGGCTACTTCCGAGTATACTATTGGCATGGTCCTCGTTCAAGAGGATGATAACCACGATGAACATGTTATCTATTACTTGAGTAGAAGTTTATCATCCACGGAGATCAAGTACCAACATGTTGAGAAGCTGTCTTTGGCTGCTGTTCAAGCAGTTCAACGTTTTCATCATTATATTCTCTCTAGGAAGACTATAGTGATTTCACATTGTAACCCCATGCAACATATATTGACACGTCAATTGTTGGGGGGAAAGTAATCCAAGTGGATTGTCATTCTCCAGGAGTTCAATTTGGAATTCGATCGCGCCACGTCGAAGAAATCCCTAGTTTTCGCTGAGTTAATTTGTGATTTTCCCCACACTGCCACGAAAAAAGTAGCAGTTGATTTGTTACCTGACGAGTCACTTTTCCTTATCAGTACCGACGATATTTGGTATGGAGATATCATTATATATCTCCAAACTCAAAATTTCCGGCCTGCTTTGTCCAGTAATGAATGACGTCGCGTCCGTTATCAAGCACGTCATTATATTATCCTCGACGATACTCTTTACCGTCGGGGTATTGACTCTGTCTTTCGGCATTGTTTGACTTTTGACGAAGCTGAGAAAGTGTTGAATGACTGCCATTCAGGAGCGTGTGGTGGTCATATGTCTGGGTATGCTACTGCCCATAAAATCTTACGTGCAGGTTACTTTTGGCCTTCCTTATTCACTGACTGCATTACTACTGTTCATAAGTGCCATGCCTGCTAGACCTATAATTATAAGATTCGGTCGCATCTTGCTCCCCTTCATCCTGTAGTCTCAGTAGGTCCTTTTACAAAATGGGGCATTGATTTCATGACATGTCACCCTCACTCGGCCGGGGGGCATGGTTACATTATTGTAGCTGTTGATTATTTCACAAAGTGGTCCGAGGAGATGCCGACATTCGACAATACTGGGAAGACTGCATCGTTATTTATTTTCAACCATGTCATCACTCATTTTGGTGTTCCTCAGGCTATCATTACCGATCACGGTAGTCATTTTAGGAATTATATGATGTCTGAACTTACAGAGAAGTTGGGACTTCGTCATGACAGCTCAACAACTTATTATCCACAGGCTAATGGCCAGGTCGAAGCCATCAATAAGGTTCTCATAACTATGATTCGACGGATGATAGGAATCCATAAAAGTAGCTAGCACACAATGTTATTTTCGGCATTGTGGGCGTATCAGACATCTGTTAATTCTGCCACGGGATTTACACCTTTTCGATTAGTTTATGGCATGGAAGCCATTCTGCCAATAGAATGCGAAATACCGTCTTTGAAGCTAGCTGTAGAGCTCTTACCTAACACTTCTGCCAAAGAGGAACGTCTGTTGTATTTGATGCGATTAGACGAGACTCGCCGTGATGCTACTCTTGTAATAGAAGCCCAGAAGAAACGTGTTAAGGCATAGTATGACAAGCATGTCAAACCTCGTGTCTTCTCTGAAGGAGATCTTGTTCTTTTGTATGAACAAGATAAAGATGTCTTAGGAGCTGGGAAATTCGAACCAATGTGGTGTGGGCCTTACATTGTTAGCAAAGTTTTGGAAAAAGGAGCGTATGAGCTAGTTGATTATGATGGTGTACCTTTGAGTGAACCCAAGAATGGGTTGTACTTAAAGAAGTACTATGCATGAGTTATTTGTGCATGAGTACTTGTATTTTATGTATCATACTGCGTGTGTGTGTTACTTTTAGTTTTTCTTTTGACGTTATCTGGTCTCTGCCCTTACGTGACGTTGTGTTTGATTGCCAGATGTTGGAGTATTCGCTACCTTATATTGGCTTCACCGACGGTGCTATCCGTAGTACTCGAAACCTAGCTTCCGCTGCCTGGGCAATCTATGCCCCAACAAATGAGCTTATATCGCTACGAGGTATATGTCTTGGCCGAGAAACCAACAACATTGCAGAGTATAGCGCCGTTGTGGAATTACTGGTTGATGCTATCTCTCTCGGAATTCATCATTTGGTTTTCCGACTTGACTCGTAGCTGGTAGTATTACAGCTCAGTAATGTATATTCTATTCGAAGTCCTACTTTATTAAGGGTATATTTGCGGATTCGCCTCTTGGAACGACATTTTGATTACATAGAATATCAACACATTCCTAGATGTCTTAATACATTGACAGATGCTTTAGCTAATTATGTATTGGACAGGCATTTAAATCATTTATAAATCAAACACATTAAATTGTACACAATGTAAAGTAAGCCGGTAGAAGCCGTGTATATATATATAACGATCAAAGTTTGTTTTTACAAAATGTTGTCCGAAGACCAAAATATCAAAAAATTGAAGCCCATAGATTCTACATAATGACATCAAGGATGATGTTCACGATAGCACACTAATGTCCTAGCAACTCTGTAGAGCAGTCGACCCATAGAGGCAGAGACTCCCACAGTGTGACGTTGATCGCGTCGTGGAATCTCCTCCAGAGTCATATCTGGAACGTCAGCCATCAGACCCTCTAAGTTCTGCTCCAGTGTCAAATAGTCCTCGACGTACTATGGAACTGCTACTACTGCCTCTCCTCGATGCTGGACATGAGAACTACCAGAAGGTCTATATGCCCCAATGTCTGTGTTATCAATAAAAATTTGGTGTTAGTCTTCAGATAAATCTTTAAAACAAAAACATTTAAATATGTTAAAAATACAAAAACATTTAAAAGATAAAATCGGTGTGCTTCTTACCGAGGTTTCCCCACTGTGCATCCTCAAGTAGTGCAAGGTCAGGATCGCTGCGGAAATCTAGGCCAGTGTATGCATAATCTTCTACCATCAGCACATGGCCTTGAAGCCAGTCGAAGAAGAGATCGTCATACCTGACGATCGGTCCAGTCACATGTCATGCCATGAGTTGACACCATCGTAACATCCGTGGATCCATGGGACCCGGAAAGTGCCACTCAGCCTGAAGTCTAAACACAGGGACCCTCTCACAAAAGAAAGACACTAACAAAGATCCATATCCGAACTGTTTTAGATCTCCACGCCTGCATTTAGTCAACTGTTTCTTGAGACTGCGTAAAACTGCATCAGCCCAGTTGAATACCCGGGGCTCAGTACACTCGATGGCATACTGAAAATAGCTTTGCAGAGCCATATGTGGAGCAAAACTTCCCGCCATCTGAGCAATGGTAAAGAGAATGGTGCGGAGAGTCAAATCAGTCACTCCCCAAATGGCCACTTTCCCTTTCTGTCGTTCAGCCTCAGGCACGCAGTACTGGCGACAATACTCACTCATTTTTAAACCACCCCTTCGGCTACCGGTCAAACTGACATAGGACCCTCACCTGGATAACCCAATCAAGAAATAGATGTCCTCGATGTCAATAGTCAATGTGTGAGCTCCGACATTGAAAACTTGTTGGTCCGGATCCCACATCCGAACTAAGTATTCCAGCAATCGAACTTGGGCTCTCATGCTCGGGATGCGGAAATATTTCAAGAGACCGCAATCTCTTAAGGAAGAAATGGTTGGAGGGTGATTTTTGATGTTTGTATTATCTTACTCATGTTCCCGTTCTCGCCATTCGAGCACCATGATGATGGCTATTAACCTGCATGAGAAACATATGAAGATGGTTAATAATCCTAAACATGGAAAAATTCTTTCTTTTGGCTAAACGTTGCATAAATTTTTAAACTTTGCGCTGTTCGCAGGTGGCCTATTGCACGTAGTGCGAACTTCTCGCAGGCTGCCTTAGGCCCACCTGCGAGAATGAGGCATTCTCGTAGGTCCCGTATGGGCAGCCTGCGAGAATTCCTCTACACGCATAGGGTTTAAAAAATCAATTTAAAACTTGACTTTTAACCAAAGAAATTATAAATTTGAACCATGAAAAGGTAGAGAATGGAGAGCTTACCAAAATGATCCAGATGGCTCGTGGAATGATCGCCCGAAGCTCCCATAAATCAACACTGAAGGTAGAAGGTAAAATGGAGGTTTTTTGAACTCAAATGGTAAAAGGGTAAAATGATATGCTAAAATGTGTTATGGATTTATTTTATTTACTTTTTACTATGTCAAAAGTGGATTTTTTATGTTCATTCATTATTTAACCTTAATTACTAATAGGGAAATGAGTCAAATGACTTGCAGGTAACAAATACAGATGATTATGGACAAAACTTTTACGGTGTGGTGTGATTTTGTTTGTTTTCTATGGTTTTGACTTAAAACCTCGAGCTCTTTTTGTCCATTCTTGCGCTTGTGAAAAACATAAGAACGTGACCGAGCGTTGTTTTATCTCTTTTTTGGGCTCGCTGTGGTTACACGAAAAAGGAACCCCCCTGGAGTTAATTTTAAGCTCTTTTCAGACTCTCTAAACATGAAAAGATTTCCGAGAAACCTTGCTATCTTCATGCTCGCTAAATTATTTGAAGTATGCATCCTTCGAGCGATAGTTTAACCCTCTTTCAGTCTCGTTGGACTACTGTACGAAAAAGGAACTGAGAGAGTTCTCTTTTAATTGTTTTTCCAAACTCTATAATCTTGAAAAACCTTCGAGTTTACTATCTCTGATCTCGTTAAACAAACATTGACAGACCTGTAATGGGATCGAACCACTCCTTCCTAGGGTTCGTTAAAAATACTCCGAGGGACTCGTCTGAAGGATGAGCTTATATTAACAAGCATATGTGATCCTCTTCAAGCTTGCGTAAAAATAAAGAGGTACTTGCCAGAAATGGTGGGGGAAAATTTGGGAAAGGGATATGTTTCATCGTTGAATCAATTGGCAGTAAGTGTCGCTCTTGAATATGACACCCCCTATTCATTATTTGAAGCTGGTTTGGGAAATCCATTTGTCTCTTATTCGATTTGATAACAAGATCTTTCCATGTGTCGTCTTTGAGTCAATGATGCCGAATCGTTGGTCGTGTCGTTCATATGTTCAAGAGCAGTCTGTCTGAAACCTCTATTTAAGTCGGCCATCTGCAGTTATCCTTTCACTCCATGTCGATATTCCCTGTGTCCAAAGTTCAATTGCTACATGCTCTGTTTCACTTTCAGACTCAGTTACTCATTTCATTTCATTGATGGGGGATACATCAAGGCCCTCCTGTGATGAGTCTTGTTCCGTCGACTTCAACACATTATCCGGAATCAAGGCTTAGAAATTATTCAGTACCTTGGAGCTTGCATGCCTCAATGGAAAGTTCCTCGCTTTTGACAGTGGGTTTACATCATTGACCCCTGATCGAGAGATTCCGTCAGGTGTTTGACATCAACTCATTTATTCACAGCCGATGGATTGTACTGTAGTACCTTGGGACTCATTGACATCAATGGTGATTTCCCTCGCACTTGTTAACGGTTACATCAATGACTGGTAATAAAGTGGTTTCTATCGTGTTCGACTTCGACACATGTAATCACATGGTTAGATTTGTACTTTGGGCCATGAGATTGAAGACCCTGGATATTATCCTAGTGATCCAGGTTGTGATGGAGTATATGTATATTTTGCGACACATAGATCCACTGTGTATGTTTCGTGGCTATGTCGTCTTGATTGAAAATTTGTCGCACAGATCCATAGTGTATTCAGGTGGCTGTGCTATATTATGACGACATGGATCCACAGTGTATGATTGGTGGCCATGACCTTTGTTTATGATGTCATCAGTCTATGATCTGAGTATGGGAATGCCTTCCTCAGGAATTGGGATACATGATATTCTGCTGATGCTTGGATGTTTGCAGGTCTCTGATTAGATGTGCTCTTGGTTCTTGACACACACATGCAGCTTACAAAGTCTATCGACTGTCACTGATTCCACTCTCAGACTTTGGGGGGCATTCTGTTATCCACAATTTTGGTCATCGTGATGATGTTGTGATAATGTTATGATGATGAAAAAGCAAGCAAGAAGCAAACTAGCAAGAGATTGATTGGAGAATTAGTGCAAGATTGTATGGAGGACTGATGCTACAGCAGCAAGAGACAACAACAAGGTCATCAAAAGTGGTTGATTTTCTTCATGCATGAGAAAGTGTGTGTGTCAGAGCTAGGAGCCATCGAAAGGAGACCTACGACATCAAGGCTCAGGTTGTAAGTTTCACTTTCAATTAATTCAATACAGTAATATGTCCCTTTCCCATAAATATGATATCACTTTATTACATAACTCCTTGATCATATGTATAGACTAGCTATTGAATATATTAATCAACCTTTAATCTGATTGGTTTGTACTGTTGTGATTTGGACGGTGCAAGAGAATTGGAGCAAAGCTTGGAACAACAGATACATAAGGAAAACGTTCATAAGGTATGTCCATAATCCTTACCTCTTAGTTCATTCAATAGGCTAGATCTAGGGAAAGTGTATTATTCTGTCCTATTTTGTTCTAGATCCAGGTGGATCTAGGGAGATCGGTTTGTGTCCGCACTCACGGATTTATCCTGAAACACTCCACATCTTCAAGGAATGCACTATGGTTGACAATAATAAATCATGAGTGGCACAATGTATCTCATGCTCTTTTAAATTACTTGAATCATAGCATATCATATCCCCATTTATGATAAGGGGTATATATGAAAAGTGCACCTATTATGAGGGTTGTTGATCCTTGCATGTATTAGTGCACACAAAAAAATCTTCATTTGGATCAACAACCCTCATAATAGGTGCACTTTTCAACAAGTTATTCAAGTGTTGGAAACTTCTCTCACAATCATAGGTTCATTCAAATCTCAAACCCTTCTTTTGCAAAGAAGTGATTGGGGTGTGCAATCTTTGAAAAACCTTCAATAAATATTCTATAGTAACTTACAAGTCCCATGAAATATCTCACCTCTGAGACATTCCTTAGCACTGGCCATCCCTCAATGGATTTTATCTTCTCAAGATTCACTACTATCCCTTCCTTTGAAATGACATGGCCCAAATAATGTATCTTCATATGATAAAATGAGCACTTTCTCAGATTTGGATACAATTGATTCTCCCTCAATAATTTTAGAACCATCCTCAAGTGTTTTTCATGCTCTTCTCCAGACTTGGAGTAAATAAGTATGTCATCCAAGAAGACAATGAAAAAATTATCCAATTAATTTCTAAAAATACCATTCATTAAACACATAAAGACAACTGGTGCATTTGAAAACCTAAATGGCATCACTGTAAACTTATAATGGCCATACCTTGTTCTCAATGTAGTCTTGATGATATCTTCTTCTTTAATTCTCACCTAATGATAGCCTGAACTGATATCAATCTTATATAATATCTTGGCATATTTTAGTTGATTGAAAAGATCATCTATCCTTGGAAAATGATACTTGTTATTCATAGTCACCTTATTCAACTGCCCGAAGTCAATGCATAGCCTCAAGGTCCCATCCTTCTTTTTCATAAATAGTATTGGGGCACCCCAAGGAGACACACTTGGGAATATATACCCCTTATTCAAAATATCTTCAATTTACATTTGGAATTCCTTTAGCTCTGTCATGTTCATCCTATAAGGAGTCTTGGACACTAGGGTTGCTCCAAGAATTAGATTGATAGAGAAATCAATATTTCTCTTGGGTGGCAACCCCAATATTTCTCTAAATATATCCTCAAACTCTTTTAGCTGAATAGTCTTAAATTCTTAGCACTTTATCTTTCATTGCCTCTTCCATATGTGTTGCAAATATATGGTATCCCTTCTTGAATATTTATTTAGTTGCAAGGATGAAATTTCTTTGATATATACTGTCCTTGGTATACCCTGAAATGTTCTCCAGTGCCTTTCTTCATCCAAGCAAGCAAATTCCTTGTTATAACAATCTAGGACAACATGGTGCTTTTCCAACCAATCCATACCAATTAGGAAATCATATGAACCCAAATGCATGATATTCAAATATGCCTTTGTTCTCAATCCCTTCATGTCCATTGGACATTCCTTAACCAACTCATTAATTCTTATTTTAGCTATTGTAGCTAGTTGAACCAACCAAGATTCCCCAAATTTTCTTCTTGGAAAATGAAATATTTCCACCAACTTAGGATATATATAACTATGAATAGCTCCTAAATCAATTAAAATAGCAATAGGTTGATAATTGATCTTACCTTCCACTTCAATCATGTGAGATTGAAATTCATCTTTCTTGTTGTCCATGGATACATAGATCCTTGACATTCTTTATCCCATGTATTCAACTATATCATCCCATTGTACATTGTGAAAAATCCTCACTTTTTCATCTCTATGAGGGAAACATTTGTACATGAGATCTCCCTCACAACCCCAACATTTAATGGGTTGCTGCCTTGGTCTTTTTTCCAATTCTTTTTTCATTCTGGGCTCATTTTGAGTTGGTTGTCCCTGAGAATTATTTATGAAGAATAGTGTTTTGTTCCCCTTCTTCTTTTCTCCATCTTAACTTTCTTCATGTCTTCCCAAGCCTTTTGGAAATATGGTCTTCCTCTATGTTGATCATAAATACATTTGGATCTCTTTATTGCTTCATCCAATGTCTTGGGATCACCATACTAAATATTGTCGCTGAATATTGATGGAAACCCACTCAGGAACCTTTGAATCTTGACCTATTAATCCTTGATGAAGTCAACATACTTCAAAATCTTTAAAAATATCCTTTCGTACTCATCCATGGTCACTCCCAAGCTTGAGTTCAAAGAATTCCTTCATCTTCCTATCATAATAATGCTTGGTCAAGTATTTCTTTTGAAAATGCTTTTGAACTACCTCCAAGGGAGTTCCTTCCCATCAATGTGTTTTACTTGCACAAGTTGTTTCCACCACATTGGAGCTTTCCCATTGAACTTGTAAATGGAAATTATTCCTTCTTATTGTGAGGATTAATTATGTAATTGAAAATAATTCCTCATCCACAATAACGAAGTATCTTCATCCTCATATTTCTTTTTCTCACCATCAAATGTAGGAGTCTTGATCTTATTCATTTCTCCTTGTAGTTCATATACCCAACCCTCCTCTTATGCTTCCTGATAGGAGATAAGATTGGAATACTCTCTTCCCCATTAATCAAGTTCCTTGGTGAGTTATGGTGGTGTCCATCAACACTTCTAGATTCTCTTCTTTTATCATGAGATCTGTGTCTCTTTGACGTGCTTGAGTCTGTCCCCTTATCCACTTTCTTCTCTATTATGTCCAAGATTTGCAACAACCTAATGTTGATGCCATCATGTTTCTCTTTGGATTTTATAAGCCTCTCATTATAAAACTTATAGTTCTAAACATATATTTATATAATCTTTATAGTCTCCACCAAATTCATGCTTTCCTCCTTTCCTTCTCCATGCCCATTTGATTATGTTCTAGCATTACCCATCTTGACACATAAACCCCTGACTTCATCCTCATGGTTGTAAGTCCCCTATGCCTCTTCAATTTCCCTAGTCTCTTTGTTGATATTTACTTGACCTATTTTCTCTTAACTCTGTAAAATGTGTAAGAAATAATATTTTTTGGACTATAATAATTTAACAAATATATCAATTTATGCACCACTCTGCCCCTTAAATACACCAAAAATAGACTTTCTTTTTTCTTGTGAATTCTACAGATCAATTAAAATTTATGAATAATTATATTGAATCTCCTATCCAATACCTTTTCAATCACCTCTTTGTTTATCAATTCTAAGTCTTGAGCAAAATGTTATGGCCATTTGGTCATTACCCAATTATTCCCTTTTGCACACCTTTCAACCAGGTGCAATTTTGGCCATGCTCATGCATATTTGTACCTTCTCCTTTGGAGTTTTGATAGGATATAAATTGGGTTCCTTCATGACCATATATTGTAAAATATAACTAAGTTTCACCTTCATTTGAGCTCCATGATACTAGTTACAGCTTGCTGAAGTTTTGGCCATTTTACTCTTTTAAGCATTGAATGCTACAAGATTTGTATACCTCTTCCTGTGCATTTTTAACTACCTATATTATGAATCCAACTCCATGGATATATTATATGGATACATATATTTCCATAGAGCATTCATGTGCCCCAATACGACCTCAAATCAGGAAGTTATGGCCTCCATAAGTCAATTGGGCCTCATTTTTACCTTGCACTATTTGGTCTGTAACTTCCTCATACATGCTCCGTTTGACAAACAATTTATCTTGTTAGTAATATATTAGGTACCTAACCTCCCTAACCCATCACATAGATATAATAATATATTTTCCATGTAATAAAGGATGACGTTAGTTAATAAGGACTATTTAATAAATATGAACAAGTCAATGCAAGAAGACTTAATAGAAGCTTATGCTTCTAGAAAGATCTTCATCCAAAATGTTCTTTAGAAGATAGAATTAGTATAAATATGAGTAGGAGGCATGATAAAGATTTGTCTTTCAGATTATTGTAATATATAACTACTCTGCTAGAGGTTTCCCCCTCAAAGGGGCAACTGAACATTGCTCCCATTTCAATAAAGGTATCATTTTGGTGTGTTATTTTCTACATTTTTTTGTTATGTTGGTAATTTCTATTATATTCCTGTTTCTGCTTAACATCACACAACCATGTAATAACAAGTGGTATTAGAGCACTTTTGATGCAACCCCCCTCCCCTCCTGGGTTTCTGCGACCTCCTGGTCTCTGGATATTTCTACTGTTGAGTCAGATAGACTCTTCGGGCTCCTGATTGAACCCAAATAAAATATGAACATGCCCCTTTGTTCCTTGTGTGCGGGTTTTGACAGACCCATGGGCTAATTTCCACATGCTCCCAAAACACTAGTTTCAGGTGTAAGCCCCTTTGGCATTAGCCCCTCCTTCATATGACCTTGGGTCATGTCCTTGTGATAATGTGCAATTGCGGGCACGGGCAAGATTGGTTTCAAACCAACCCTCTTTTCACCCCACAATCCTCATCATGTTGCCATGTATCCATTTGTGAATACCATGGTTCTAATTATGGCCCACTTTAGAATAATTATCCTCCGCGCAAGTTCTGGCCCCACAATACTTCCCATATGTCGATATAGTGTCTCTCGACGCTTCCTCGCGATCAACGAATTCTATTGAATCTAATTTCCTACCATCTATGCACGATCTTAGATCACCATGATCTGTCGCCATGTAACTTCCCTCTAGATCAAAGACTGTTGTTGATTTCTCCTTTTGGGCTTCAGAAGTTTCAATTTTCAAATTCTCTCTCCTCTATATGGAATTTTCTAGAGTGGAAGATCTACTCCCACCTAGCTCCTTGAATCTACGACCAAGATCTCCTCCATGAGTCCGGCCTTCAGGAATCTTGATTCTCAACCTCCACAAGCTCCCTTTGCTAAGATCCTTCTTCACATGTGACCTTGGACGACATCCTCACATGACCACGTGACTTCTTTTAAATCTCATGCACCTTCAATCCCAAAAATTCCATGGGACCATCGACCTCCCGATCTTGACGGTACCTCTGGATTGATGATTCAGATCTAGCCTCTCCAAATCTACGAACCAGATCTCTTCGCGATTCTAGACTTCTGGTGTTTGAAATCTCAAACCTCGCCTTCCTACATACTTCAGTCTTTCGAAGTTAATGATCTATTGATACCTGTCCTGCTAAATCAATGGCTTGTTCCTATCTCAGATGTTTGACCTCTCAACCTAGATCTACAGTCCTGCGACCCCCTTCTCGATCAATGATCAAGATCCTCCTTCGGGTCTTCAGACATTTCCTCCTCCACTTTTCTCTGGAGTTCTAGATCTGATGCCTCATGTCCACCTTTGCATCGATGACTCACATCGTTTCTAGGACTTCATCCTTCGACGATTTCAAATATCAACAACCACAAACCTCCGAAGTAAAATATTTCAGAGTGCTAGATCTTCTGACACCTATCCTCTCTTGATCCAACGACTGTTCAATGGATGTCTAACGGTGTGACACTCCATCCTCCACGTGTCCCTTTGCAGATCAATGACCTGTGTTCTTCCTTTGGGATCAACGACCCTTAATCATTTCAGCCTTCGGCGATTCAGGATATTATGAAACACTACTTCACAAAAACCCTAGAGTACGATCCTCCAAAGTTCACGATCTGGTGACACCTGTCCTCTCCCAAATCGATGACTATCATTCACTTTGGCTATTCTGGCTTCGGTGATGTCAAACCCTTCTCCTTTGTATTCTCCCAAAGTGACTTCTCCCAGAGTTCATGATCTCTCACCACGTGCTCTCCTGGATCTAATGGTCTAACCTCTCTTCGACTCTTTGGGCTTCATCTCTTTAGCACGCCCGTTCTCCTGTGTGTACACAAAATTTTAAAGCTCATGCACTTCTTTCCGGATACAATGATGTTTGATCCTCTACCCTTAGATCCAATGGAAGAGATCCATTCTCTTCTCCTACGCTATCCTTGTTCGCTAAGCACTGATCCAATGGACCAAGCTTCTCATTACAATTGATCCGACAGTTGCTATCGCTCCTCCTCCTGAGCTTCCACCTTCCCCCGACTTGGAATATTTCTCCAATGTTCAAAGGCCTCGACTTTTGAACTTTCTCTTGCGAACCCAATTATTGGAATTTCGCTTACGCTTTTAAAAGTGTTATCTCTTTTGAGCTTTATGACTTAGAATAAGTCCATCACTCCTGCACTCCTTACATTGTCCCTTCTGAGTTTGATCTCCTCGAATATTTTGACCTCCCACACACTCTTTGCATCTCTGGGATTTCATCAAACTCAGATCTGAAGGATTTCTTGGAAAGAAATTCTTCTCTCCCTCTTGGCATTCTCCTTGCTCGATGCACACCTTACAGAGATTTTATTTACATAGTGTTCAATAAATCTGTCTCTTTTCGAACTCAATGCAGATTTATTTTTGTGCACACTTGAACCTGCTTGATGCCTACCTGGAAGAGCTCTACATAGTTATCAGTAACTCTGTTTCTCTTTGAAATCGACAAAGAGTTCTTCCTGTGCACACCTTGCACTTCTGCTGATGAAGGTTCAATAGTATCCCTCCTAAGCTTTCCTTGAGGTTAACTCACCTCTGTCAACGCACTCCTTGCACTCGAAAAATCAAAGACGAGAAACAATTGAAACTCATAAAATACTTCACCAATTCATACATTTAAACATGAATGACATATAAAATCATAACAATGAATACAATTACATAAACACACCATATGCAGGAAAAACTACTTTTCTATTATCTCTGTGTGTCTATACAGATGTTTACAAAAAATGGACTGCAACAGAGTCCCAGTTCTCTCAAGCTCTCTCTTAGAACTATTCTACCTCCTAAGTCTCCTAAGACTCTCTACCCGAGATCTCTCTCTCAAGTCTCCTAATTAAAAAAGAGGACTCTACGATCTTATCCTCTTCACCACCTTAGTGCTATCACTGTCTCAGTTACGACACCATACTCCTACATCTCATTCCATAAATGAACGTCCAGAACTGACTACGATCTGGACCTGCTACAGGAAACCATTTAAAGAAACCCTATCCCCTACCTATACAAAGGTATGGCCTGGCTCTTACCACCTTACAACATGAAAAATCTATATTGAATCATATTTCAAATTTAAAAAGTGGGAGGGTCGGTGCCTCTCCCTTTCTCCATTGCTCGTCTTCATGTTGGCGTGCTAGTGCATTTGCTGAGGTGGAGTGATGCTCTTGCATCATACTCCACTACTAGGAAAAACATGATCTCCTTCTCATGAGTTCCTCTTCTCCAGTGTTGAAATCCTCCTAGATCCCAAACTCTTCCTTGGAGTTGTCTTCTTGCTCCTCTGCTTTGCTGCTGTTGCATCTTGTTCTTCTTCTTTACAACTACTATGGAAGGCTCTCCTCTACTCAGATTCCCTTTGCTAACTTCTTCTGCTGACCTCAACATCAACTTCCCGATCTCCTCTATCACCCTTTCCAACTACTCCAGTGGTTGGTTCTCCTTATGTAGTCTTCTCGACTGCAACTCTTCCTTATCAGTGGGTAGATCAACTTGATCCCCCTTGCGACTTTCCCCATCTCTTGTGGCCTTATATTTTCACCCTGCTACAAACTTTAGTTCTGAAGTCCCATCACTGAGATGCTGCTCAGTTTCTCTTTCTGACATATTTGATTCTTCCAATTCTCCTATTGGTATATCTCTATCTCCCTCCAATCATTCCCGGGGTTGGTATGCTTCTCCATCTGCTTCCAACTTGACTTTTCGGATGTGCAAGATTTGAACCATTACCCTTCTCTCTAGGGATTCCAATTCTTCATACTGATCAAAAAAATCCATGCTATCTATTTCCTCTACTACTGCAGGCTCCAGTGCTGCAGTCATCTTTGTTTTAGCCTCCTGGATGAAAAATTTGGGCCATTCTTTTGAATGCTCCTCCCCTTCTGTTGGGGTAGACATTAGTGTTTGCTCCATTTCTTCCTCTTCTCCTTGGGAAGCTTCTGATATATTCTCTTTCATCATGACAGTCACCGTCGACTGTCCTTCTTTTGTTGTTGCATTTGCAACACATTCTCTCGCCTCAACTAGGTTGTTTGGTAGGAATATCTGAATTCCCCCAATGATCAGAATGCTCCTCTGATCCTCCTCTTGGATTGTGAGAGTGTTTAAATTCTCATCATATTCATTCAAATGGTCTGAAAACCCACATGAATCATCATCTATCAACACTCCTTGCAGACATGAACTCACTTTTGAGCTCCTGATACTTTCAGACAATCTCGTTTCTTTCCCCCTACCCACCTGGAAATTTGGGATTTCTCTTCTACCCACCTGGTAGTCTATGAGATCAACCAATCCCACCTCATTTCCCACCTAGAAATTTGAACTTTGAGCATTTCTCCTCTGTAAACATACAATACCTCAACCTGATCTATTTCCATTGCCCACCTGACAACTTGAAAGTCCAATTCTACCCATCTGGTAGTATGAATTTCCACTGCTATCCCCCTGATAGTGTATGAGCTTCTCCAATGATCTCATTTCATTTCTCGTATGGAAATATGAAAATCCATCTCTTCTCTCCTGAAATTTTATGAGATCTTTATCTAATCTCACCTCCTCCTCATCACTGAGGTGTCTCCCAATTTCTGGTTCACAGACATAAACCACTTCTTCCTCTGTGTCACTGAGGTTTTCAACATACCTCAACCACCTCTTTAATAGCTGTGGCTATCCTCTAGCCAAAAATATCTTCACTGAACACTTCACCTTCTTCTTCATGGGCCACTCATATTCCCAATGCACTTTAGCATCTCGCTACATTTTTTATGTCAGCTGCTCCATCCTTGTTCTTACCTCATTAATCTCTAGATCCATCTCTGGATTGATTTTATTCTTGTGGTATTCTCTTCGATCACTCCCATGGCCTTCAATAACCATTTTCACCTTCCACCTGCCCTCCTGGAAAGCCTATGGATTACTCTACATATGAGAGCATCTCCATCTTCCCTCACATCTCACCCGACTGTTTAAATTTTTGTTGTTGTGTGCATGAAAAAACCTTCTTACAGAGCATCAATACTCTACCTTCCTTCACCTGCTGTCTACAGGAAAACTCATGTTTGTGATACCACCCGATGTTATTAGGTCACCTCCTTTTACTATCTCTCCTTTGTCTGTTGTCTGCAAACAAATTTTGGCCTTCTGATACCACTTGATGTCATCGGATTACCTTCTCTTACCTACAAAAATCAATTTTGTGCTATGATACCACTTGATGCAGCCCCCCTCCCCTCCTAGGGTTCTGCGACCTCCCGGTCTCTAGATATTTCTAACGCTGAGTCATATCGACTCTTTAGGCTCTTGATTGAACCCAAATCAAATATGCACATGCCCCTTTGTTCCCTTTGTGTAGGTTCCGACAGACCCGTGGGCTAATTTCCACGTGCTCCCAAAACACTAGTTTCAGGCATAAGCCCCTTTGAAATTATCGCCTCCTTCATATGACCCTAGGTCGTGTTCTTGTGATATTGCATGATTGGTTTCAAACCAACCCACTTTTCACCCCACAATCCTCCTTATGCTACCATGTATCCATTTGTGAATATTGTGGTTCCAATTGCGGCCCACTCTAGAATAATTATCATCCATGCAATTTCTAGCCCCACAATCCTTCCCGTCCATCGATATCCTGTATCTTGATGCTTCCTCATGATCAATTAATTCTATCGAATATCCTTTCCTGACATCTACACATGATATCAGATCACCATGATCTGTCGCCACATAACTCCCGTCTAGATTAATGACTGTCGTTGATTTCGCCTTTCAGGCTTCGAAAGTTTCAATTTTCAACTTCTCTCTCCTCTATATGGAATCTTCTGGAGTGGAAGATCTGTTGCCACCTAGCTCCTTGAATCTACAACCAGGATCTCCTCCGTGAGTTTGGCCTTCGGGGATCTTGATTCTCAAACTTCACAAGCTCCTTTTGCTAAGCTCCTTCTTCGCATGTGACCTTGGAAGACGTCCTCACATGACCACGTGACTTTTTTTAAAGCTCACGCACCTTCAATCCCCAAAATTCTATGGGACCATTGACCTCCTGATCTTGACGGTACCTCTGGATTGACGATTTAGATCTTCCCTCTCCAAATCTATGAACCAGATCTCTTCGTGATTCCAGACTTCAGGTGTTTGAAATCACAAACCTCGCCTTCCTCCATACTTCAGTCTTCCTGAGTTAACGATATGCTGACACCTATCCTGCTAAATCGAGGACCTTGTTCCTACCTTGAATGTTTGACCTTTCAACCCAGATCTACAGTCTTGCGACCCCCTTCTCGATCAACGATTGAGATCCTCCTTTGGGTCTTCAAACCTTTCCTCCTTCACTTTTCTCCAGAGTTATAGATCTAACATCACGTGTCCACCTTCGCATCGATGACTCTCATCATTTCCAGGACTTTGGCCTTCGATGATTTCAAATCTCAACGACCACAATACTCCGAAGTGAAATCTTCTAGAGTTCTGGATCTTCTAACACCTGTCCTCTCTTGATCCAACGGTTGTTCAATGGCTGTCTAATGAAGTGAATCTCTGTCCTCCACATGTCCCTTCACAAATCAATGACCCACGTTCTTCCTTTGGGATCAATAACCCTTAATCATTTTGGCCTTTGGCGCTTCGGGATATTTCGACACACTACTTCACAAAAACCCTGGAGTACGATCCTCCGAAGTTCACGATCTTGTGACACCTATCCTCTCCCAGATCGATAACTATCGTTCGCTTCAACTATTTGGGATTCGACGATGTCAAACCCTTCTCCTTCACATTCTCCTGAAGTGACTTCTCCCAGAGTTCACGATCTCTCGCCATGTGCTCTCCTAGATCTAACGGTCCAGCTTCACCTCGACTCTTCGGGTTTCGGCTCTTTAGCATGCCCGCTCTCTTGTGTGTATACAAAGCGTTAAATCTTGTGCACTTCTTCTCGGATCCAACAATGTTTGATCCTCTACACTCAGATCCAATGGACGAGATCTGTTCTCTTCTCCTGTGCTATCCTTGTTCACTAGGCGCTGATCCAACAGACTAGGCTTCTCCTTACAACCGATATGATGGTTGATGTCATTCCTCCTCCTGAGCTTCCACCTTCCTCCAACTTGGAATATTTCTCTAATGTTCAAAGGCATCGAGCTTTGAAATTTCTCTTGCAAACCCGATGATTTGAATTTCTCTTACGCTTTTGAAAGTGTTATCTCTTCTCATCTTTAGGACTTATAATAAGTTTCTCACTCCTACAATCCTTGTGTTGTCCCTTCTGATCTTGATTTCCTTGAATATTTCAACCTTCCATGCACTCTTTGCATCTATGGGATTTCATCAAACTCAGATCCGAAGGATTTCTTAGAAATAAATTCTTCTCGCCCTCTTGGCATTCTCCTTGCTCGATGCAAACCTTGCAGAGATTTTCTTTATAGAGTGTTCAATAACTTTGTCTCTTTTTGAACTCAACACAGAGTTCTTTCTGTGCACACTTGCACCCAATCGATGCCTACTTGGTAGAGCTCTACAGAGTTATTAGTAACTCTGCTTCTCTCTAAACTTGACAAAGAGTTCTTCCTGTGCACTCCTTGGACTTCTGCTGATGAAGGTTCAACGATATCCATCCTAAGATTTCCTTGAGGTTAACTCACCTCTTTCAATGCACTCCTTGCGGACTATGTGCACTCCTTTCTCTCAGAAACTCTGAGACGAGAAAAAATTGGAGATCATACAATACTTCAATAGTTCATACATTCAAACATGAATGACATATAAAAGCATAACAATGAATACAATTACATAAACACACCATATGCAGGAAAAACTGCTTTTCTATTATCTCTGTGTGTCTAAATAGATGTTTACAAAAATTGGACTGCAACAGAGTCACAGTTATCTCAAGCTCTCTCTCATAACTATTATACCTCCTAAGTCTCCTAAGACTCTCTACTCGAGAACTCTCTCTCAAGTCTCCTAATTAAAAAAGAGGACTCTATGAGCTTATCCTCTTCATCGCCTTAGTGCTATCACTGTCTCAGTTATGACACCATACTCCTATGGCTCATTCCATAAATGAACATCCAGAATTGACTACGATCTGGACCTGCTACAGGAAACCATTTAAGGAAACCCTATCCACTACTTGTAAAAAGGTATGGCCTGGCTCTTACAACCTTACAACATGAAAATCTGTATTGAATCATATTTCAAATTTTAAAAATGGGAGGGTTGGTGCCTCTCCCTTTCTCCATTGCACATCTGTGTGCTGGCATATTTGCTGAGGTGGAGCGATGCTCCTGCATCAAATTTCCTTGGCAGGAATTGTGGGTAATTTTTTTTTCCATGGTAGAGACGTGTTCCCGTGCCTTTAAACCATAATGATCGGTCGTTCAACGCATAAATATGCAGTTTGGGAAGAATACACGTAGGAAATACAAAAGGATTTTAAGCTCACAATGTTGAACACCCTTGTAAACTCTCTTGTTACCCCTTCGAGTGGTAGCGCTCATACAACAATTGTATACATACTTGTTCTTCCAAGTACTTCTAGTATAATGGGAGACCCCTTAGGTATCCCTAAAATATCCATATATCAATCGATCAGTCACATGAAAGCTATAGTTCCATCAAGAATAACACTCAGGAACATACTCTATAGTACCTAGGCAATTAGGTAGTACAGGTAAGGGTATAGTCTAGGATCCTTAGTTGGTGCCCTGAGATATTGGTGAGAGTACTACTGTTCAACCCCACACATATATCAAAGAGCTATAGCATAGGAAAAACCCTTGTCTATAGCCATATTGAAAACCCCAACCCTTGGGGTGAAAACAAAAGAGAAAAGGAAAAGACAAGATCTATTTCCATGCAATCTTGCCTCCTGCATTTAGGTTCCAAAATTACTACATAATTCTTCCTATTAATAATTTGGGCATTTCAACACTGCAGTGTTATTCATATCGGAGTATAACTCCATAGGAGTGAAAAAAAAGAAAAGAAAAGAAAAGAAAATAAAGGAAAAACAATGGGGCCTTCCAACACCCTTATTTGAGACCTATCTCATTGGATTCCCCTTCTCACCCAATTGTTGTGATACCTATTATTTTTAACCTTTTTTTACCCTCCCACAACCTTATTTGAGACCTATCTCATTAGATTCCCCTTTTCACTCTGATCGTTGTAGTACCTATCATTTAAAACATTTTTTTACATGCCCGCATCGTTATTTGAGACCTATCTCACTGGTTTCCTCTTTTTTCCCTGATCATTGTGATACCTATCATTTTTAACAACTTTTTTTACCTCGTGGATCCATACTGTTTCTGACACCCTTATTTTTCACTTATCCCATTGGTCTCCTCTCACCACCCTGATCATCATGGTATACATCAGTTCTCTTCTTTCTTTTCCACGGGCCAACCCATCATCCCCTCATGGCTCCCACTCGCCAAGAATAAACCAATCATAAACTAAATACTTACCTTACTACCCTTTAGGCCCAAGTAAATAGGGACATTCCGAACATTCATGCAAAAATGGACCACGTCCAAGCCTAGATCATAGCCAAATATACTAAATTGCATTTCACTCTCAACAAAATCATGAGAAAATTCTAGGGTCCTTCCTCCTCTGACCCACCTCTCTATGCTGAAGGTGTTGACTCCAACCAAACTCTACACTCTCATTCCAACTCCCCACCTCATGACCCCCATCTCCCATAGTCAAGGTCAATAAATTTGATGGATTGGATCCACAAGCCTAGGTTACTCATATGGAACACTATTTCTCCCTGCATGGTATCATTGATGCATTAACCAATATTCATTCTAGAATTCTCTATTTGGATCTGGAAATATGGAAATGGTGGCAATGGCATCACAATGCATGCCAAGGGTATCTTGCTTGGTCACAATTTGTTGTAGAGCTGTATGGATGATTTGAAATGGACACCCTCCATTTAGGACGTCTGAACAAGTTGAAACAATACAGAATAATGAAATATTTTATTGTTTCCATTGATCACTTGGATTTCCGAACGAAGGGCATGACAAATGCTTTCTTTAGGGAATTATTTATTAGTGGCCTCAAGGATGAAATTCGTGCCCATGTCCTCATGGCTTGCCCTCAGAATTGAGTCGAATACACTATGCATGCCAAGGAGGAATAATAATTCATCTTGTCCCAGAGCATAAAACCCACTTTTTTCCCCCGCCCTAAACCTAACACCCCTTCCCCTTATGTTGGAATACTCACCAATACTGAAAGGGGGGGTGAATTGGTATTGAGCACTTTTTACCACTTTTAATCAAAACATGTAATCATCAAGTTTATCAATCAATTATCTCTTATGATTGAATTAAATATATCATAAAGATATATGATCTATATGGATATCAGTGGCCACCCACCTTTTCTAACTGGCTCAAAACAATTTTCTAACAATTTTGGCAATTTACTATTTTTAGCAGTTTTAACTTCCGGGGCCATTTTGAGGGCCTAAATGAAGGTTTTTCGGGATCGAGATCCTCATTTATAGACAAAGGCATGATTGAGCCCCCAAAATGAATATCCTTGACGATACCTTTCCAATGGGCTATCACTCGCCTAAAACAGAGATCGTATGCAAAAGTTACGAGCCCTGGAAGTTGATGTACTAACTTACCCAAACGGGGCCCACACGAATTTTGGTGCTTCATCTCCTAGGGTTAGGTTTTTGGATGTCTAGGGTTTTTCAAATTATTTCTTATTGTAAAAATGCCTTCAAAACCTCATTGCAATATTCTTCTAGCAAATGCGCGCTTCCGTCACATCTCTTCTCAAAGATAAGCCGCCACCATTCCAACAAGCTTGTTTCCGCTGCATTTTACAGTTTCAACTTATTTCGTTATTGAATAGAAAACTAGTTTTACTGTATCTCTGCTATTTTGTGTTAAGCACCTGTTAATAATCTGTATTCATTTCATTATTCTCATAAAATATGGATCAATATAACCATAAACAATGCATCACATCATATCCATATATAAACAATACACCATATTTTTATGTGGAAACCAAAATGGGAGAAAACCACATAATTCTTTCTTACATATCAAAATATTACATTCATAGGAAGAACCAACTTCCAAATTCTCCAGAACTAACTGGAAGGAGTCTCCAACCCCCTATTTACATGGTCCAATGTGAAGGAAGCTACAACTCCCTAGATTCTCTAGCTATAGCTGGAAGGATGCTCCAACCCCCTAGTTTATAGGCTCCAACCTAAAGGAAGCTACAACTTCCTAAATTCTCCAGCTCCAACTGGAAGGAGGCTACAACCCCCTGATTTACAAGATCCAACCTGAAGGAAGCTCCAACTCCTTGTATTCCCTATCTCCAACTAGAAGGAGGATACAACCCCCTTTCCTTTCCCCTTCCTTCCGCCCTGAAATATAAGTATAGACTCAACCTATCACCGATAATCAACTTGTCACTGATAATCAACTTATCATTGTCTCTATCACTGTCATTGTCATTACAACTGTCACTATCACTATAACTGTCACTTATACTGATATCTCATCATCAACATCATCATAAACAAGCCATATCTACTCAATAATTTTCTAGGATCATCAATAGAATCTCTCATACATATTATCAACATCATCAACACATGCCTCAAACCATGTGCCAATAACATGCCTTAAGCATATGCCAAGATCATGCCTTAAGCATGTGCCAAACCATCCAAGATATTCCTTAAGCATATACCATAACCACCAAAATAGAACACATAGAAAACATACTTTTAGTGATGTAGCAACCTGGTGTATGTGATCACACACCTGCATACCTTTCTCAACTTGTTCAACAAAATGATAACATCTTCATTTTACTTTACTTCGGTCTCGTGGAACTAGTTTTTGGATTAGTCACATACCCTAAATTTAAAAAAGAATAACTCTGTAGTTTTAATGAATAAAGGTCTAAAACTTGTACCCAATCTTCTTCTATATATTCTTTGAAATTCCTCTAAGTTTCACTCCTTGAATCTTCATTGAAAAATATTTATAGTGAAAATGTAAGACCTTCCTAAATTCTAGCCTATTCTAGAGAGAAAACTTTTAGAGCCTGCCACACGCTGAATAATTGATATCTGGTTCTTAAACTCACACAAAACATACTACAGATTGTACTATTTCTAATACAATTTTTCTCATAGAATTTGGATCCTCTATGAAGAAGTTATGAATGTTTTTCTTAGAACACATGTTTGAGACTAGTTTCAGGACTAGTCAAAGACCCTATCTTCCACAAAGTGTATCTCAAAAAATACAACGACTCAGAAGCTTAAATTTTTACCACATGTACCTTGATATGTCTTTTCAATAACATACATGTTTCTCTATATGAATAATTCTAGAAAAAAAGTATAGTGAAAATGGTAAGATGAACTTTAAATAACATACCTTAGAACACATCATCATAAGACTTCATCTTCCCTTGGAATTTCATCCTTCTTCACTTTATCTTCCCTCTGAAATTTGCCTCAGATATCCTTGGTTACCTAGGATAAAAATCACTTGAGTGTATGTAACAAATGAAATCCTAGGTTCCTTTTTTATACTAGATCTGACACCTTATTTTTAGATTCGACTTGACCCAAATAAAATTCTATTTAATTTTTTAATTATTATTCCATTGGGGCCGAATTTACCAACAATATCCTTAATATTTATTTTAATATTCATTGCAATGGGGCCGACTTGTAACTTATTGTTTGCACCACCTTTTAGGGGCTGAATTGTAACCTTTTGTCCTTAGATCTAGGGCTTCTTCATTTTCTTTCGGGGGCTCATCTTTAAGAGGGAAAATATCCTAAACCGTGAGGAACCATGTGATTTACCACCTACCATTGGAAACAACATGATGAGCACTATCTGTCTATGAGGGTTTTCATGCACGTGTCATGTCATTTATCCTCTTTTTCTTCAAACATCTTTGGGATTCATGACTAGACCTTTGGTGATTCTCAACCACTTAGCAATATTTCTAGGGATTCTTGTAGAATTATTCAAAGTGTCTTTCAGTGAGAGCCACACTTAAAGCTATGCCATAAGGGGACCACTTTTGATACTTCTCCAAATACATCCATCAAGTCTAAATTCTTCCAACTTTTCTTTAGGGATTATTCTAGGATTTACCAGGGTTGACATCAATGACAACCAATTATCCAACAATATGTCCCTTTGGCATTGATGGAAACACTCGTACTCCACCTGTGACTAGTGCTCCTAATATTTCTCTCCCCTTTGACATCAATGGAAAATGGTAACTTTATTTGGGGTTGCTTCCTTTGTCTCCATGCTTCTGATATTTCTCTCCTTATCTCTCTCTTCCCTTTTGATATCAATAACAAAGAGTGGCTCCCCCTGACGATATACCTTCTTTGAAAAATATCTCTTTGTCTTCATGCGCCCCCCTGTCTTCAATATTATGCTATTTCTCTTTTTCTTTTGTTCCTTCTCTTCCCTTTTAACATTAATGGTAACTCCCTCTTATGATTTCTCTCCCCATGTCTTCTTTTGCAATATGTCATGTAAGTCAATGTGGGGCTTCCTGTATATCATTTCTTTCCTCTCTTCCCATGTTTTTTGTCCATTGGTGCTTCCAGTTACTGTAATCTAGTGATGTATATGAAAATAATTCATGTTAAGGTTTCTTCATCACTTGAATTCAAGTCTTCATGTCTTGTCATCTTCACTGAATTGACATCAATGGAAGAATCATAACCAAGTTGTTACAAGTAAAACAATAACCATAAAACACAATTTTTTACATGGAAGTAAATGATATTCTTTGTGATGTAGTCCTTCTGAATTCATTCCTTGGATGATCATGATCTTCTCTTATGTTGTTTCCTTCACAATGATTAAAGCTTCGTTGATACCTAAAAGTGGAGGGTCTTCTTTGATTTCTATTTCTTCTATAATCTTCTTCTTGACTCTTATGCATTTCTGGAATGTTATTCTTTGATGGATAACATTCTTCCTTCTTGATAGGGCCTCTCATGATTTCCAATAACTATTATCCTTCTCTTAATTATTCCTTTCTAGTAACCTATAACATTTCTCTTCAACATTCTTTATTGATGGTGTGGATCTTCCTCTCTCTTCAATGTTATTTCTCAACTTGACAACTTTAACTTTTAATGTGAAAAATTCTTCTTCAAGCTTCTCACAATATTCTTCTTTCTTCATCATCTGGATCTTCATGACTTCTTCCATCTTATTTGCTTGTTCAAGTTGGATCTTCAAGGTGATTATTTCTTCTTCAAGTCTTCTTTCTTATTGACTAAATTATGCTTCAATATTTTTTAATTCCTCATATATTTCCTTAAGATGACTTGTCAAAATTTCTTCTTTGTTGTCTCCTTCCTTTATTTATGATACTATTTCATCTTCCACACATTGTTTCCGATCCTTGAGAGTTTATTCAATCAATTTGGTTTCGTCCAACTGAGATTTTAGATTCATGACAACCTAACTGATTTCTCTAGAACCTTCCTTTAGACTGATCACTTCTTCCTTGAGGGCCTTGTTTTTCCTTCCTTCTTTATTTATATCACTTAAAGCATTGATTAGTTCAGCCTCAAAATCCACTATGCCTTCTTCATAGTCTTCTTCTGAATCTGTTTGACATGATGAGCATATTTCTTCTTGTTCGGCTTTAGCAATTTCCTTGTTCTGATTAGCATGCTCTAGCTTTTTGATAAGAGGAGATTCCTTAAAATAGAGATTATTTATCTTATCCCAAATTTCTTTGGCTAATGAACATTTTCCCACTTTGTCTTTTAACAGATTAGATAATCCTTCTTAGATGAAATCCATTGCTATTTTTTTTGTTTCTTTTTAATTCCTTCTTGGCCACAGTCTTTGATTTCTTTGAAGTGGTGTCTCCTGTAATGACTAAGTTCCAACATGATACCCTTGTTCCTTTAAAAACAAATTCATTATTGTGCTCCATATCTCATATTTATGACCATCTTGTCCATCAAACATTGGTGTTCCATTCTTAGTGCAATCCTTGATATACCTTCCAGTGGTTAGACTAATTCTGAAGGAACCCACTCTGATACCAATTGTTGGAATATTCACCAATACTGAGAAGGCGAGGGTGAATCAATATTGATCCCTTTTTACCACTTTTAATCAAACCATGTCATCATCAATTTTATCAATCAATTATCACTTATGATTGCATTCAATATATCATAAACGTATAACCATAAACAATGCATCACATCATATCCATAAATACATAGTACACCATAGTTTTACGTGGACACCAAAATGGGAGAAAACCACAAATTTTTTTCTTATATATCAAAATATTACATTCATAGGAAGCACCAAATTCCAAATTCACTAGCACCAATTGGAAGGAGGCTCCAACCCCCTTCTTACAGGCTCCAACCTAAAGGAAGCTACAACTTCCTAGATTATCCCTCTACAACTCGAAGGAGGATCAAACCCCCTAGTTTACAGGCTCCAAACTTAAGGAATCTGCAACTCCCTGAATTATCCATTTCCAATTGGAAGGAGGCTATGAACCCTTTATTTACAAACTCCAACCTAAAGGAAGCTATGACTCCATGTATTCTCTGATTCCAACCATAAGGAGGCTACAACCCCCTTTCCTTGCCCCTTCCTTCCACCCTAAAATACAAGTATAGACTCAACCTATCACTAATAATCAAACTATAATTGATAATCAACCTGTCACTGTCCCTATCATTGTCTCTGTCACTGTTACTGTCACTATCACAGTCACTGTCTCTGTCACTGTTACTGTCACTGTCACAACCACTGTCTCTGTCACTGTTACTGTCACTGTCACAATCACTATCTCTGTCACTGTTACTGTCACTGTCAGAGTCACTGATATCGATATCTCATCATCAAAATCATCATCAACAAGACATATCTACTCAATAATATTCCAATATCACTAAGATAATATCTCATACATATGCTCAACATCATTGAAATATGCCTCAAATCATGTGCCAAGAGCATGCCTTAAGCATGTGCCAAACTATCCAAGATATTCCTTAAGAATATACCATAACCATAAAAATACAACAAAGAGAAAGCATACATTTAGTATTGTAGAAACTTGGTGTATGTGATCACATACCTATATACCTTCCTAAAATTCTTCAACAAAAGGATAACATCTTCATTTGACTTTACTTCAGATCATGGGCTTAGTTTTTGGATTAGTCACAAACCCTAACTTTCAAAATGCATAAATATGTACCTATAATGAATACATGTATGAAAATTGTACCCAATATTCTTCGATATCTTCTATAAAATTCCTCCAAGTTTCACTCCTTGAATCGTCCCTAAAAAATTAGCTATAGTGAAAATGGCATACCTTTCTAAATTCTGGCCTATTCTAGAGAGTGAACTTCTAGAGAATTACACACACTAAATATTTGATATCTAGTTATTAAAATAACACACAACATACTACACACTGTAATATTTCTAATACAATTGGTCTCATAGAAGTTGGATCCTCTATGAAGAAGTTGTAACTATTTTTCTTAGAACACTTGTTTGACACTAGTTTCAGGACTAGTAAAAAACCCTATCTACCACAGAGTGTATCTCCAAAAATAAAATGACCTGAAAGATAAATTTTTTACCACAAGTAACCTGGTATATATTTTCAATATCCTCCAAGTTTCACTATCTGAATCATACTAGAAAAAAACTTTATAGCGAAAATGGTAAGATGACCTTTAAATAACATACCTTAGAACACATCATCACAAGACTTCATCCTCCCTTGGAATTTATCCCTTATTCACTTCATATTCCCTCTAAAATTCACCTCAGATCTCCTTGGTCACCTCAGATAAAAATCACTTGAGTTTATGTAACAAATGAACTCCTAGGTTCCTTATTTATACTATATATGGCACCTTTTGTTTAAGATCGAATTTACCAAAATAAAATTCAATTTAATTTTTTAATGATTATTCCATTGGGGCCGACTTTACCAAAAACATCCTTTATATTTATTTTAATATTCATTGCAATGGGGCCGACTTGTAACTTCTTGTTTGCAGCACATTTTAGGGGCCTAATTGTAAATTTTTGTTGTTAGATATGGGGATTATTCATTTTCTTTCGGGGCTTCATATTTAAGAGGGAAAATATCCTGAACCATGAGAAACCACATGATGTACCACGTATTGTTGGAAATGACAGGACGAGGACTATCCATATATGAGGGTTTTTCATGCACATGTCATGTCCTTCATCACTATTTTTATTCAAACAACTTTTGGATTCATGACCACACCTTTGGGGCTTCTCAACCACTTAACCACTTAGCCATATTTCCAAGGATTCTTGTATACTTCAAAACATCTTCCTGTGAGGGCCATGATTAAATATACACCACAAGGGGACCACTTTGGAGACTTATCCAAATACACCCATCACTTCTAAATGTTTCCAACCTTGGTTTGAGGATTCTTCTAGGATTGGCCAGGGTTGACATCAATGAAAACCAATTATCCAACACCATAGGCCACTCCTATTAAGGTCCACAAGTTAACATGAGCATAAATGGATGAACACCAACTCAAGGGTCTTTGCTATATTGTGATGATAAATGCTTTCCAGGGCACAAGTGTAAAGAATAGAAACGTTTATGGCCCTTTTTGAGGATGTTCCTGATCAATATGTTGAGATTTCACCTTAAGTAGAACTACCCCCAACCTATGATATTATTCTTCCCTCTAATCCTCTCAAAGTTGAACCACTGATTTCACTACATGCTCTCACTAGTTTTTATGTTCCTCAAACCCTCAAATTGATTGGTTACATTAAGCACAAGAAATTCATCATCCTAGTTGACAGTGACAACACTCATAATTTCATTCATCACTGCCTTTCCCAAATTCAATTGCTATATCTATTATATCAACAATTTTCAAATCATGATTTCCAATGGTGGTGTGGAAGGAATTGTGAAAATGTGCGCTTACAAATTGGTTAGTATAACCTGAAATATCACATGTTTTTTATTGACATGGGTGGTTTTGAAATTGTACTTGGTGTGGAATGGTTATGCACCCTAGGACCCATATTCATGGATTTTAAGGAGTAAACCATGCAATTCCAATAGGAAGGCCAATAATATCAATTCCAAGGCATTACCGGAGGATGTCCAGAGATCATCATTTACCATCACATGGAAAAGTTACTCAAAAGAGATCATTCTGGCATCATCACACAACTCCATTCCATTCAAGAAGTTGAGACACCCTTGGTACACCCCGAACTTCAAGCTATCCTTTCATGCCATCAAACTATTTTCCAAACCCCCTAGGGCCTTCCCCCCTCCCATGAAGACACTGATCATTCCATTCCTTTAATACTTGGTAATATTCCTCCTAATGTTCTGTCTTATTGTCATCCTTTTTCTCAAAAAAATGAAAATGAGAAAATGGTTCATGAATTGTTAGAAGTGGGTGTTGTTTGTCCTAGTACCAACCCCTATTCTTCCCTTGTTTTCATGGTCCTTAAGAAGGAAGGAACTTAGTGCATGTGTCCTGATTTTTGTGCCCTCAACAAACTTACCATCAAGGAAACATTCCCCATTCATGTCATAGATGACCTTCTGGATGAACTTAGTGGAGCTTAAATACTTTACCAAACTCGACCTCCGTTATGGCTACCACGTAATACGTATGAAAGAGAAAAACATCCCCAAGGAAACATTTGTACTCATGAGGGCTACTATGAGTTCTTGGTCATGCCCTTTGTTCTTTGTAATTCCCCCTCCACTTTTCAAAGTCTCATGAATCATGTATTTCGTCCTTTCCTCCGTCACTTTGTGTTAGTTTTCTTTGATGATATTCTCATCTATAGTAAAATTTGGCCAACCCATCTCACCCATGTAGATTAAGTTCTCCATCTCCTCTCCAAGAACAAACTCTTCCTCAAACAATATAAATTTTCTTTTGGTGTCTCTGAATTTGAGTACATGGGTCATATTTTTGGCAAGGATGGTGTAAGGGTGGATCCTAAGAAAATCAAAGCTATGCAGAAGTGGCGTCACCCTAAAACTCTTAAACATTTGTGTGGTTTTCTGGTTTTAACGAGCTATTATCGCAAGTTTGTTCAAAATTATGGAAAAATTGTGGCCCCCCTAAAAAATATCCTTAAAAATAATGCCTTCAGTTGGACTCCAGCAACACACCAATCCTTCCAAGCCTTGAAATAATCTATGTGCACTAATCCTATACTGACCCTACCTGATTTCACCAAGACCTTTTTTATGGAATGTGATGCATTAGGGAGAGGAATTAGGGATGTCCTCATGCAATATGGGTGCCCTTTGGCTTTGACCAGTGAAAAAGTGTCATAGTGACATTTTGTCCAATAAATATATGAAAAATAAATGATGGATATTTTGCATGCAGTGGATCTATGGTGCCCTTATCTATTGCGACAACACTTTCAAATTAAAACGAACTGTCAAAGCCTCAAGTACTTCCTAGAACAATGCATTTCATTCCTAGAGAAACAAAAATGGGTGACCAAGCTATTTGGATATGATTATGAGATCATTTACAAAAAGGGTAAAGAAAATGTGGTGGCTGATGCTCTTTCTAGGAAATATGAAGAAGAAGGATCCCTCTTCTCCCTCTCATTCATTGTCGCCTACTAGATTTAGGCTGTTCACTAGGAAAGGTTGCATGACCCCAAAATCTCCAGCCTCATCCAAAAACTGCAACAAGACCCCATTCTACTCTAGGGTACTCTTGGTACAATGAAGAGTTTCCCTATAAAGGTCACCTATATTTAATAAAACAATCAAACATTAAATCCAAGGTGCTCTTTGAGTTTCATGCTTCTCCTACTACATGACATTCATGTTTTACCAAAACTTATGAATGAGTCAAATGTTATTTCTTCTGGGATGGTATGAAATAGGACATTTGCACCTTTTTGGAAGAATGTGATATATGTCAACGCAATAAGTGAGATATTGTCAAAACTCTTGGCACACTCCAACCACTTCCGATTCCACCTACTATTTGGATGGATATTTATATGGATTTCGTTGTGGGCCTACTCAAATCAAGAAATAATTCAGTCATCATGGTGGTAGTGGATAGTCTCTCCAAATATGCTCATTTCTATGCTCTTCAATACCCATTCACAAAATCTACAGTGGCTCAAATGTTTATGGATAATATCTTTAAAATCCATGGAATTCCTCATTCTATTGTTTCTGATCCTGATCCAACTTTTACTAGCAATTTATGGAAAGAATTATTTAGGCTCCGGGGAACCCAATTATAGCTTAGTATGACCTATCATCCCTAGATGGATGGCCAAACATAAGTGGTCAACAAGTGTCTAGAAACATATTTGATGTGTTTTGCATCCATCCAACAACATTGATGAGTTCAATGGTTACCCTTATATGAATGGTGGTACAACACCTCTTACCATACGACCACTCACATGACTCCCTTTGAAGCAGTCTAAGGAAAAAAATCATCATAAATTCTCCCATACATGTTGGGTGTATCCAAGGTTCCATAGGTTGACCTCAATCTTATAGGGAACATGACCATTATCCTTACTCTCAAATAAAATTTAATCATGGCTCAAAATCGCATGAAGAAACAAGAAAATCGGGGTCCTTCTGAATGTCAATTTTCTGAAGGGGACTAAGTGTTTCTCCACATACAATCGTACAAGTATACTTCACTCAAATGTAAGTAGTTTCATAAACTGGATCTGGAATTTTATGGTCCTTATACTATTCTGAAAAGTGTTTGACCAATGGCCTATCAGTTAGATTTTCCCAAAAACTCCAAGCTACAACCTGTTTTTCGTGTCTCCTACCTGAAGAAAGTGATTGGAACCAAGTGCTGTGCTAAGACCAATATAATAGAGTTTGATGAAGAAGGTGTTAAGAACCAAATATCAATATAGCATAGAAAAACCTCAGAAAAAGTACTCAACGTCTTGAAAAAGAGATAATTTCAGATAATAAGCCTCTTCAAGGGGGCAACCTCCTTTTACCCCACTTAAATGTTCAAGTACAAGATGATTCAAAATGAAAATGTCTCCTTGGTATATATAGGAGACTAG
>ML795432.1:376908-391398 GCA_009831015.1 Picea engelmannii
AGTCCCACTCAATTTGGATACTCTAGGAAGAAGTTATGATTGTTTTACCTAGAACACCTTCTTGAGACTAGTCAATAGGACTAGTCAGATACCCTATCTTACACAAGGTGTATCTACAAATTTAAGATGACCCAGAAGCTGAACGTTTTACCACAGATACCTTACTATTTTCTATAAATAGCCTCTATATTGCAGGGTATGAAACATTATAGACACGTTTTTATGACGAAAATTCTGCAATGACTCAGTTCAGGATGATTCCAGAACCCTATCTTGTACAGGCTGTATCTCCGAAATTATAAGGCCTCAGGAGATGAATTTTGAACCCAACGTACCTTGATCCGTCTACTAAATATATTCCAAGCCGTTCCTTTTAAAATGTTGTAGAAAAAAAGGTATAGCAAAAATGCCAAGGTGTCTCAGATGTAGTAGCGAAACCCCAAGACCTTGAGCTCTGATACCATATGTTAAGAACCAAATATCAATATAGCATAGAAAAACCTTAGAAAAAGTACTCAACGTCTTGAAAAAGAGATGATTTTAGATAATAAGCCTCTTCGAGGGGGCAACCTCCTTTTACCCCACTTAAATGTTCAAGTACAAGATGATTCAAAATGAAAATGTCTCCTTGGTATATATAGGAGACTAGAAGGTATAATTACAACTAATGGCCTAAAGATGACATAAATAAAATAACATTACTAATATAATATGCCCCAATTAAGGGGTAATGAGCCAATATTAGGGCTTAACAGAAGGTTCCATTTGGTTGCATCCATAAGATGTATTGGACCAGTGAGAGCATCATCTCCATCAATGCACCATCCAAGAAGTGTTAGTTCAATGGAAGGATACTCCACTAGAAGATGCCACCTAGGAGTCGACTACTATTTTGTAGAAATTTTCTCATATTAAGCCTTGAGGAAAAAAATCTTTTTAATGGGGAGGACATGTTAGGGATCTAACCTCCCTAACCCCTCACATAGATAGAATAATATATTTTCCATGTAATAAAGGCCGACATTAGTTAATAAGGCCTATTTGATAAATATGAACAAGTCAATGTAATAATACCTAGTAGAAGCTTCTACTTCTAGAAAGATATTCATCCATAATGTTATTTATAAGATAGAATTAGAATAAATAAGAGTAGGAGGCATGATAAATATTTTTCTTATGAATTATTGTAATAGAGCGCTACTTTGTTGGAGTTTTCCCCCTCAAAGAGGCAAGTGAACATTGCTCCCATTTCAATAAAGGTATCATTTTGGTGTGTTATTCTCTGCATTCTATTGTTTTGTTGGTAATTTATGTTATATTCCTGTTTATGCTTAATATTACATTACTGGGTGCATAACAAAATATCTCTCTAATCTCTATCATTTTATAAGAATAAACTACAACATTTCATAAAAAATGGACTTCTAAAAATTCTATTTAGGCCTTCAAAGTTGGCCTATAAGTTAATGACTTGAAAAACATTAATTTTTTCTATCACATTCCACTGTTTTCTGAGAATTTTTAATTAAATTTCATTGAATGTGATGATGAAATGGCATCCTGTTCCACCTGGAACCCCCATAATGATTCCATTCTAGCTCCTCACACACCTAGCCTTTCCCCGCCATCGTGTGTCACCATCTATCCACTCTCTTTCTCCTTTCCTTACCTTTGTGGGCGTGCACATTCTTTAGTTTTTGCCCCAAAAACCCTTTGTTTCCTACATGGAATCTATTCATAGGGTCACGATGAAGGCCAAGCCCAATATCACACCCATTTCCCTTAGCAAGAAAACTTGCATGCCACTTTAATCTAACAATGGAGCATCATAGGGGGTTGATGACGATAAGCGACCAGGGTTGCATTTCTCCCCACCTTCACCATGTCGACCATTAACAAAGGGGGGGGGAGTAAAAAATGGAAACAACCAATTTTTTTTCCTATGACGTGACGGTCCCACGTTCATCCCCCTCCCCCCCCAGTGGTTTACAAAACCACCAGGAGACCCCCTCGAAATTAGGATTTCACATTCTGTAAGCATGGTTTTGCAGGCAGGAAAAAAATCTGATCGCGATTCCACATCGCCTTCCACATGAAACCATGGACTTACCACCATGGAAGTATATATCACCCTTATACTACATAAATTGACACATGGCTTCCACATCATGCTGATGTAATCATACAAAAAAATTCCCAAAAATTTCCAATTTTGTCAAATTTCGATTTTTCTTAATTATGCCAAAAACACTCAATTTCATAATTATTTCCTTTGTCTCCATTAGAGATATGTAATTAATATCAATATGACCAATTACAACCTTGTGTAAATATATTCAACCCTTGCACAAGTTATTTGAATTTTCCCCATCACAGTTTTCCATAAATTTTACTGCAGAAATTGGGGCTTTTGCCCAATTTCACCATAGGCGCTTTGCAATCCCCAATTCAAATAGTTATAGTCATGAAAAGCATCAATAAACATCTAAAAACACCAATTATCTTTTTGTGAGGCCGATTGAAAAATCCGGGCACAATTTCTCTTCAAATTACCTGTGAAATTTCCCCAATTTCACTACAGTAATTTTATCAAACAAATTGTAGACATACTCTTTCCGAAATTCTATCAGAAAAATTGCATGCATAATCTATAAATTACACTTCCATGCTCTATATTTTTTGCATTGTATGTATACTGTTGAAAATGGAGCTCTGATACCACATTTTAGCATCGCCAGTTCCAAGCTAGTCCATGCCACACACAAATTCTACCTCTGATACCATTTAATTTATAACATGCTCTTCATATGAAAAAATTATGCAATTCAAGCAACATAAATTTCATGCATAAACATGTATAATAAAACATACAAAATTTACATAAGCATTCACTTAGTAAATAGCATAAAAACACAAATAAATAACACTTTTAATTTTATTAATTCACCAATTGCATGTAGACCTTATAATTTCCTCCTAGCCATAGACTATGCTGCTCATAAACTCTTAGCAGTAGGTCACCCCTAAGATGAGGCTAGAAAATCCACTAGGAAAGGATTTTTTATAACCCTAATTTTCACCAGATATGCATACCTAGCAGCAAGCTATCTTACTTACTATTTTTTCCAAGCCAATACTGAATAACTCTTCTTAAAAACCAAATTTTTGAAGATGTACGCTCCCTGCACCACTACTTCCCACCTATGTATGCTAGCTGCACCATTAATGCACATGTATGTACAGTAGTTGCATCATTACAACCCGCGTATACCCACAAAAGTTGCAAACAATAAATAGTTCCAAGGGAATACGAGCTTTTGGGTAGTTTTCTAACCAATTGACCACCCATGGCCCATCACCCAACTGAATAACTATATTTTTGGCATATAAAATAAGGTCTTGGGGTCCCATTCTATGGAGAATAATGAAAGCAGTGAAACTCTGCCCATTTCCTAATCCCCCCTTGCCCCAAGAATTTGTAGCCACATTGTGAGTTTGAGCCAGAATTCCCCATTCTTGCCCTTTTTCCTCATCCATAAACCTATGCCTATTCTCTAGAGAGAAGTGTGAGAGAAGAAGGATACGTGGAAGCAATTGGAGCTTGGTGAAGAGGAGCCCAGGACCGGGTTCGAGGAGCAGTCATCGATGTCATTTTGTAAGTGATATTATGAGATTAATATATAGAAGTACTTTTGTCATACCGCCATATGATGTGTTTTATCTCTATGTACGATTTACATTTTTTTATGACATCTAACCCATTAATCCATATATAGAATGCTTGTTCGCAGTTTCTTGTTTTTATTTTAGTGAATGAAGGTCAACCTTTGGAGGAGATTTGCAGTCAAGAAGTGACCGAGCGCATTGGGATCGACATCAGACGCGGAGTTCAAGGTAAGATTACCTGATCCCTATACTTTGTGCTTTATATATGAATGTGGGGTGTTGTCGGGATAGTGGTTAAAAGTAGGAGACTTTAGACGGTTAGCTTTGCCTGCACTTTAGAACCCTAGTGTAGTCCGTAGGGGGGTTTTTCGACTATAGCAGAATTGGCGACTGTACTGGGGAGCCTCTAGGGTTTTTAGGGGATTTCTGTTTTTGGGTATTTTTAACTGGTTTATTTATTGTTTTTGAGTTTCAGTAAGTTTCGGTGTCTTTAAGGGATTCTGGTCTTCCATAAAAGTAATCCCTGCATGTGCTTGACTGTCAAATTTTTCTTTTTAGAGAAGTCAAAGAGGTGTGTGTGGCCTGTAGTGGGTCTGAACACGTACATACATGCCCTATCTTTGGAAAACCCACGTACATATGTAGGCTACTAAAGTATCAGTTGTGTGCCTGTGTTAGGAAAATCTTTTTAAAGAAGAGGCAATCATCCTCTTTCCTGTGAAGCCATTTTTCTCAGGGGTTTTCTTGATTTACCCCTGGTCTTTGTTTTGTATAGTCTTTGGCCTAGGTCTGATAGCAATTAGCTTTTTCTTTATCAAGTTTCTTGTGTTTTCTTGATTAGGGTTTGAGACACGTTTTGTGAGTTTTTCTGATTAACTTGTTTAGTATTGTCAGTAACTCTCTACGAGCCACAGTAGACCAGAAGTTGGTTTTTGGTCTCATCTTGTCTTCACTTTTCCCTTTTTACTTTCTTTAGAAGAAAAGAAAAGAACTCATTTTCAAGTTTCTTATTTTGGACCATGTAAAAAAAAAAGTTTTCAGTTTCTTGTTTGGTTAAGTAGTTAGGTCAGTTTTTTTTTCCAGGAAGAAGAGTGATTTCTTAAGTTCTTTACTGGATACTTAGGAATTTAAGTATCTCATAGTCAAGAGAAATTTAGTTTTGAGTTTTTCCTTTTAAAATATCTTAGAAAGAAAAGTTAGTTAAAGAGTGTTCAATTTGAAAATCTTTGTTTGTTGGAAAAAAAAAGTAATTTTGTTTCCAATTTTTGTTCTTCTCTTTCGTCTCTTAACAAACACCAGCAGTTTCATTTCCGTTCCTTTGAATTAAGATAAACCACTTAAAATTAACACTTAATTAAAATTAATCAGACTTTGTGTTTGTAGGGTCCATTAACTAGATTAGGCTAGAGCCTTGATTTAGGTTGGAGAGGAAACTCTTCAAGGCTATAAAACAAACATAGGAGTCTATGCTAGGGAGTGAAAAAGTCCAGTGACGTGGAAACTATCCGGGATCCCTGTCTGTTCGTGCTCGAATCGTCGCCGAGTGAGCAAAAATGGGAGCACTAGCATGCCCTGTTGGGCTTAGCAAGGCAGAACAGGATGCTGTGGAGCAAAAGGGGTTAACAGAAAACAAAACTACATACAATCTAACTAACAACTGAAAGAAAATAACAATTCGAAAATAAACAAAAACATCAAACATAAGACAAGGGAGTCGTCAATGGTTCCAGGCTTGATCTATTAGCAAAACCAGAGCACACGCTAAAGACAGAGATAGGGGTTCCCTCTCCCTCCAGCGGAAGGTCCTTCGGGGCCCTCAACACGATGCTTTCCTTACAAAATGAATAGAACTGAACTGAGTGATGAAAGAACTCTGAGTTAAACTGCTGATGAATTGTTTGTCAAAGGATGAGCTCTGAATCATCTGGACAGCGTAACAATGCCTTGAATTCTCTGCTGAAACAGTGAGTCTTCATGGCTATTTATAGCATTTTTCCAGGCGGTCACGTAACCAACTTCCAGTGTGAACACAGACCCGTTTAGGGTTCACTTAGGTCATTTAATTCACCGAATTTGCAGAGCCGACCCTGATTCGAGGGTCAAATCATCTCGGGGGCCGGTCCATAGGCGGTCGGGAGGCCGACTTATGCAATTAATGCGCTGTATTAGCAGATGCGTGGGTTTTTGTGTTGACAGGCGTGCGTCGGGGCGCGCATGCGCTGATAACACGTTTTTGTCCCGCGCATATGCGCGCGCATCAAGCTGCTGTAAAGCGCCCTTCAATTTTTGGTTACTTGGTATAGTTTTTGACCCTTCTGGAATGCTGTGAACTTAATTCAGTGCCATGAATGACTTCATTGCTGTTTTGATGATGTGGAGTTCTTGTCGTCATGTGCAGATGAAATTTCAGTGATAACACTGTCCAACATAGGGGCTAAACATGAGGTCACATGTGGAAAGGTAGTGGAGATAACCCCTCCAAAGTCAAAATAATCGTAGCAGAGGAATGCATATAGAGGACTTATCTTGGGATTATGTTGATCGTATTTGCCACAGAGCTTCATGGGTATTGAATCCATTCAAGGTCCTCAATTGTCTTCCAGAACACTTGCTTTCGATACCCTTGATAGGTTTCGGGCTTGGTACCCTGCTCATTGTGGTCCACCCGATTGTCGACTGTACCTGCCTGGTAGTTGTTCACGAGCTAGCAACCTAGTTTCCTTTGATTTTAGGGACTTACACAGGTGACTGTGGGGGTATAATGTGGTACCCAGAGCAGACATCAGGCCATGCTTTACAGAGTATACCCAGAGGGTGCTTTCGTGTTCGAGTTGCACTTGCACCAATAAGTTTCTCTAGTGTTGGTTATTGTAACTGCTCTTCCAACTAGTAATAGTGATTTTCTTGTTGCATCTCATAGGAGATTTTTCTAGTGCATGTTTTAGTCTTCAACGATAGAAATCCTTACTGTTTTGTTGATCGTCTCACACAATGGAATATCAAGAGCTCCGCTGGTCGCAAAGGACTTTGGGCCTACCGCCGGTTAACTTGGAGCCACTACCACCACCGTGAAGGTGAAGACTTAACCAAGAAGGGTCATTTGAGGAAACCGGGCCACAGGAAGCTGTACCCGATCCATCTCCAAGAGGAGAACATTGATTTTTAGAGGGACGAACTATTTCTGACCTTGGAGTGGAATCTCTCGGTCCGTATAACTCTCCGATCACTGACTAGTACCACACTCTAGTACCACACTAGTGGGTTATTTGTCATTCTCTTTGTTTGGTGCATTTGGTAACAACACATTCTTGTTAGCTGCCACCTCGGCTTGGGGAAACCCTTGTTTTGGATCAAAAAATATTGTGCAGGGTACTATTCTTACACAGGGGGCACACACTTCTCAAGGACCTTGGAATCCATTGCAGGGATCAGTTCCCTCGTCAAGGATGCCGACCAGGGGAAACCCCTTCCATGGTCAATGGAAACCTGGGTAAGGCTCAGGACCTATGCCCATTGGATCGGTAGGGGGGAACCCTTTCTAGAACCATTGTAAAACTATGTCAGGAGCAATTCCTTATCAACCATCAACATCCTACTATGGGAGTCAACTGATGACATCTCAACAAGTGCATCATCCGAATGTTGGCCTAGGCCATGGTTTTTACCAGAACCTATGCCAACATCCTAACTTTTCCTGGAAACATGATGCAAAC
Organism: Picea engelmannii; assembly: GCA_009831015.1. Lineage (NCBI taxonomy): Eukaryota > Viridiplantae > Streptophyta > Pinopsida > Pinales > Pinaceae > Picea > Picea engelmannii. The sequence continues at coordinate 384,288 of ML795432.1, forward strand.
CAAATTGCAGGCTCCTATCCTCCTGTACATACTCAACAACCCAAGCTACCATTTCTGGAAACTTTGTATTTGCCAGACTTATCAAGATTATTGAATGACCCAATCTGTCATGATCCATGATGGCTTGCCATGTCGACCAAGTTTCCCTCAGACATTCCAAAGTTATAAGGCAAGACTAACGAAGATCAAGGTGATCATGTGACCACATTTCATCTATGGTGCTCATCCAATTATTTGAGGGATGACTCTGTTCAGTTTTGTCTGTTTCAATGCACTCTTATCGGGAGTGCCGCGAAATGGTACATCGAGCTCGAACGCTCAAGATACTCTACTTTTGACGAATTGGCAATGGTTTTCTTAAACCATTTTCAATTACCCGTGAGTTACGATACCGACAAAAAATTGTTGGACAACTTTGAGCAGACAAAGGCCAACCATATCTTTGATCACATCCGAGAATGGCGGTGTCGGAAGAGTTTGATTAAAGTCCCAGTTCCACCAACATTCCTGTTGGAATGGTTCCTTAAGTCTTTGGTACCCCATCTATCCAAGGATGTAGTAATGTCGGGGGTACTTTTGGAGGAATAAGCGATAATGAGAGCTCAACAGCTAGAGATGATTTACTCTCAGTTTGGTTTTATTTACAAAGTTTTTCCAGATGTGCCACGGTCTATTCTTGATAAGACCAAACATAAGTCTGGACCACAAGCTGACGACATTGTTGGTTTAGCACAAGAAAATCCAACTAATGTGTTGTGAAAACAATTGCAACAATTGTCAATACAAAAGACAATGGCCAACCCAACTCCTAGTTCAACTTCTCCCCCTTCTTAGATGTCAGATGTACACAACGTGAAATTGACAAACCCAAAGGCCAGCTATGAGGCCAAAGGGAAGAAAAAGCAGCGAAAGAAGGGTAAGGGGGATAAAAAACCCACCAATAATGTTGGTGGGGGAAACACAGAGATAAACAAGTCGAAGTATACATGCAACCTCTGCATGGAAGACCACCCGACTCACCTGTGCCCTCGACTCACAGAGGCCCAAAATTTATTGCTGCAACAACAGCCTGCAGTGTTAATGAACCCATTTCCTCATGGGAAAAATTTAACTCAAGCCTCTACAAAAGTGTATGGGGGAAGTCAGGGACCCCCTTCATCTTCTAGCAATCCCTCGACTTCGAACATCTATATGTTGAAAGGTGAAGCTCACATAGCTAATAGGGCACATGATTACAGAACGCCAAGTACTGCAAAAAAGGGAAAAGAAGCCAAAAACTCGTCTATTCCTCTCCAAATCGAGAGAATGATGGGTGAAACAATGACACGCATCCTGAAAGGGGCATTCAAGAAATATTCACATAATCCGAACGCGAGGGCCACCCAAAACTACTCTATGGTGGAATATTTTTCACAAACCCCTTGCACAATGTCTTATTTGGAGGTCCTTCAGAGCTACCCTTCACAGAGAAAGGCTCTGTTAGCCGCCTTAGGATCCATCGAGACATGTAATCCGGGAACTATCACTCTTGATACAACCGACTTGAAACCTCGTCTCCCATACCATGTCGCATTTCAAATAGTAGTGGCTCACCCCATGAAATTGTCTACTCGGAATATTTTCTGCACAGTGGTTGATGAGGGCACCTTGACATGCATGATGTTGTTGGTGTGTTGGAAGGCCATTGGCCAACCCATTCTGTCTCCTTCACCTACTCTTCTCACGAATTTCGATGGTCTTTCTTTCAAACCACATGGAATCATTCCTTCTTTCCCCGTTTAGTGAGGAGGGAAGACCGTGTACATCGAAGTTGAAGTGGTCGATGCGCCTCTCAACTACAACCTCCTGTTAGGAAGGAGTTGGACATATGCCAAGCATGCAGTGGTTGCTATAGTTTTTTGGGTCTTTTTGTTTCCACATGAGGGCCGAATCGTGACCATTGATCAATTGTCTTTCTCCATACCTGACCCTTCATCAGGAGCATCCATGGTCCCGATGATTGATAACCCATAGTCAGTCATCGTCAACGTGGGGGTTGGTTTGTGCCCACCTCTCATGGGTACTTTCGATTACTCACCTCCTTTCGGTGATGTCAAAATGATATCGGTTGTCCCCGACCAACTTAAGGCTGAAATATTTTCAGTGTCATCGTCCGTACGACTTACTTTAATGATCCATGGCTTCTTCCTTCACCATCAACCATGATGGAAGGGACAGGGAAAAATGGCATTTCCATTCCCTTGTCCATGGCAGAATTTGCATACTCTATAGTCCAACAAGCTTCAGTCGAACCTGATCTGACTCCTGCACCAGAGTTAGATCCAATTCTCGAGCCTTCCTGGGTTCAAGGTTCCCTTGCCACTACCGATTCCTTAGACTTGGTCTTGCCCTATGACAAGGTAATTTTATAGGCATTGACTGGTCTAGACAGACCCTGGGATGATCTCCATCATAGATCATAATTCCTCCTAGAGTTAGGAAGAATAGAGGTAGGATAATTTGTGTTGACTATGACTAGAGATAAGTCTTGTCCTATTAATCCTCTGGCTATGCACACAGTTTATGTCAAGGGTAATATGGAAACCATCGCTAAAATGATACCTATTGATATATCCAGAACCCTTGGTGTCATGGAGAATGTCTTCATCAAAGCAGATTGTTCCCCTGACGAGATTCAAATCTATATAGAGTTATTTAAAGAATTGTGTGACGTTTTTGCATGGTCTTACGAGGAAATGCTAGGCATTGATCCAGGAATCGTTGGACATGAAATCATAACTTACCCTAACGCCAAGCTGGTCCAACATAAGCTTCATCCGATTAATCCTCGGAAAGAAGCAGCGATTAAGGCTGAAGTAGAGAAACCACTCAAAGCTAGTTTCATCTACCCCGTCCAATTGACTCAATGGGTGTCAAATCCTGTTCCAGTCAACAAAAAGTAGGGTATGATTCACATATGTACAAAGTTCAGTGATTTGAACAAGGCCTGTCCAAAGGATAATTTCCACACTCCATTTATTGACAAGATTGTCGATGAATGCACATGCTACAAGGTCGTTTCTTTCATGGATGGTTTCTCAGGATACAATTAGATACAGATCAAACCCGAGGACCAACATAAAACAACTTTTATCTATTCGTGGGGTACATTTTCTTATCACAAGATGCCTTTTGGCCTGAAGAATGCTGGAGCCACTTTTCAGCAGGCCATGTCCTATGCTTTCCATGATCTCAAACACCTAGTCGAGGCTTACCTGGATTATTTAGCGTCATGATCTCGCAAGAGAGTTGATCATCCCACACACCTCCGACTTATCTTTGAGCGATGTCGCTACTATTGGATTCGCTTGAATCCAAACAAATGCAGTTTTTGTGTGACATTAGGTCATTTATTAGGTTTCATATTTTTGAAAATAGGGATCATGGTCGATCCTTTAAAGGTTGAGGCCATAGTACAATTGCCTCCCCCGTGCACATTTCCTCAGCTTTAGAGTTTACAAGGAAAATAATTTTTTTTACGGTGTTTCATTGCAAAATATGCTGAGATAACAAAAGGGTTCATGCATTTATTAAAGAAGGAAATTCCTTTCCATTGGGACGAAGCTGCTCAACTCTCTTTCGAAGCGTTGAAACAAGCCCTCACATCTTCCCCCCTGCTTCGGCTGCCCAATTATAATAATGACTTCTTATTGTATTTGGCCGCTGCATAGTCGACCATCGGCATGGTCTTGGTTCAAGAGGATGATTTTCTTGAAGAGAACATGATTTATTACCTGAGCCGAGGCCTAGTTGGACCATAACTCAACTACTCCCATGTTGAGAAACTTGCGTTGGTAGTAGTTCATGTTGTCCAACGATTCCGTCACTATATCCTGTTTCACAAGACCACCATCATTGCCGTTGTGAATCCATTCCAATATGTTTTGACATGATGTGTAATTGGTGGAAATATCAGTAAATGGATAGTTATCCTCTAGGAATTTGACTTGGATTTTTTTTCAGCGAAATCCAAAAATTCGTTGGTCTTTGCAGAACTCATCTCGAAACTTCCGGTCAAGTTAGGAGATGTTATACTCGAAGAGTCGCCTATTAAAGGAGATATGTTTTTGATTGCATATTCAGATCCTTGGTATGGATATATACTAGTCTATCTCCAAAATTTGAAGTGTCCCACTTCTGCTTCTCGTGACGAGTGTTGACATATATGCCATCAGGAAAAAAACTATCTTATTCTTGAAGACACTTTGTATTGTTGAGGTATAGATTGCATCCTTCGTCGATGTCTCACCCATGAAGAAGTAGAACTTGTGCTTAATGAATGCCACAATGGATCATGTGGTGGTCATTTGTCTAGGTTGGCAACAACCCAAAATATTCTATGAGGCGGAGTATTGGTCGACGTTAATCAAAGATTGCGTTGAATCAGTCAATAAGTGCCACCCGTGTCAGATCTTCTCACGAAAATGAGGGCACATCCTGTTCCTATGTTTCCCTTCATCAAAGTTGGCCCTTTCACCAAGTGGGGGATTGATTATACTACATGCCAACCCCCCTTAGCTAGGGAGCACCATTATATCATCGTAGCATTAGACTACTTTACCAATTGGGTCGAAGCTATGCCGACGTGCAAAGATGATGGAGATACAACAAATATCTTCTTGTTTAATAAGATAATAGCAAGGTTCAATGTCCCAAAAAAGATTGTCACTAACCATGGCAGTCACTTTTAGAACAAAATAATGTCTAAATTAACATCAAATCTTGGGTTGAGGCAAGAAAACTCATCACCTTATTACCCATAAGCAAATGGTCAGGTGGAAGCTGGGAATAAATTTCTCAAGACCATTCTACAACGAACGATCAATTCGGCCAAGTCAAATTGGAATTTGATGTTATACTCAACATTGTGGGCCTACCGAACGTCTGTAAATATTGCCATTGATTTCTCACCTTTTCAACTTGTTTATGGGTTGGAAGCAGTCTTTCCTATAGAATTCCAGATCCCATCTCTTAAGTTGGAAGTACAGTTATTTCTAGACACTTCACTGCTTGAGGAACACTTATTATATCTCGAGCAAATCGATGAGAAATGACATGATGCAACCTCGGCTAACAAGGCTCACAAGAAAAGAGTCAAGTGTCAGTATGACCGGTCTGTTCGTCCTCGGATTTTCTTCGAGGGTGAAATCTTGTTCTATGACCAAGATAATGATCCCCTGGGGGCAGGTAAGTTCAAACCCATGTGGTTCAGGCCATTCATTGTGAAGGAAGTTTTAAAGAAGGGTGCTTATCATCTGGTTGAGAAGGGAAATATTTAGCGGAGCCTAGAAATGGGCTCTACCTCAAGAAGTATTACTCGTAGGTGGGTCTCCGTGGGTGACTTCTTGTACATATGTATAGTTCTTATACATTTTTATTTTTTTTCTGTTTGTTTTATGGACGTGTCATTTTGATGTCATCTTTTCACTGTGGCAGATGTCAAGTGAATCAGACGTGTTCATTGGATTTGCAGACGGTGCTAGCCGACACACTCGGAGGGTTGCTTCTGTAGCTTGGGTGATTTTCACACCTCAAGGCTAGTTATTATCTTCTGGAGGTATCTGTTTAGGTGACGCCACAAAAAATGTCTCCGAATACAGTGCAATAATAGAGTTTCTTCGTGATGCCTTGTCGCATGGTATTTCTTACCTCCAGGTTTACCTAGATGCTCAATTGGTTGTGTCCCAATTAAATGGGGTTTACCACATTTACGATCCTACTCTACTTCGACGATTCCTTAGGGTACATCTCTTAGAATGTTGTTTTGATTACATTACATATATCCATGTTCCTAGGAGATTGAATCAAATGACAAATACTCTAGCTGATCAAGTATTAGATTGGGATATTTCACACATGTAAAGAAAAGCACACACATACACATGTAAATACATTTGTAAATAAATGTAACCCATAAGACATAAAAAGATGTATATATATATATATATATATATATATATATATATATATTGAAAGTATTAGAGTACATAGTGTTATAAAAACAAGACCGCAGAGCAATAAAATAAAACAAATGTGGAAACAAAACATAGAAGATACACAATACGAGAGAGACAGAGATTTACATGGTTCACCTAGTGTGGGCTACGTCTACCAGAGAAATTGCCAGGTCCTTCCTTTATTATTATCCAGCAAAATGAAGGGATACAACCTATAACAAAACCCGCTGTAACTTCCTCTTCTTTCTCTCTCATAATACAATACTTTCCATAATGCATAGCCGCAATACATTTCCCTCATAACAGAGGGTTTCCTTCTAGGGAAAAAAACCCTAACATAATTTCTACCGTTATATCTGCGACCTTATAATGAACGGTCCAGATTTACAATGAAATTACAATATACATTTACAAGGCAATTTTTCCTTCGGGGGCTTCTCCCTGCTTACCCTTGAACCCCCTAGCCAGGGGGATAGGCCCCCCGGACTTCGCAGAGGGGGTACCCCCCCTCTGCACTCCCCCGCATGGAAGAGTGTACATACTTCTGGGGTGTAAAGTCTTCATGGGGTATAAACATGACTAAAAGTAAGGACCTTTGAATCAAGAACATAATCAGGCTCCAAAACCAACACATAGGTGGGTGCAAGAGCCTCAAAAAATAATGAGTCTGGTATATAACGTGGGGCTTATGCCCTCAAAAATATACAAAGAGTGCCCTTGACACAAAAATGGTCCACACTAAGCTAAGCGCGAGGCCTGTTGGCCCTGCCATAGTGGAATACAATGTTTGCTAAATGATGAAATAGTTGGACCCAAGTCTGTGGCACCCCAACAACATGAGGCTGCATATATGGTGGGAGATCCTCGATCTCAACCATAGGAACAGTATGAGTGAGTGCAGACAGGTTCTGCTCCACTCATCTCAAAACTCTCCCAGCCTCTTCGAATGGAGGTAAAACCACTGCTGCTGCTGGTCCGATGGATGCTGCTACCACCTCTAGTCGTGGACAATGCCTTCTCTGTGAAAAATCAGCTGGATGCACTGGTCCCACATCTATACATAACAAATACATAGTTTTCAAGTGCTCTAGTACACATAAAAAATGATATATATA